>PVKH010015268.1:0-16169 GCA_004027955.1 Chaetophractus vellerosus | reverse complement strand
AAAAAAAAAAAAAAAAAGAAAGAAAATGCATCTCATTAAAAATCTGCACAAAAGCTTTGATTTCCTAACAAGATTTTGGACTAAAAGTATCGTGCTCAAAATAATAAGCTGGCCTCAGTATTTTTGTCTTCCTCTTCTATAATGCATCAACACTAAAACTAACACATCGTTTAGCATTTTATAGGTATATTCAAGGAAAAATGCAAAGATCAGCAAAGAAATTCTGTAGTTGCAAAATGTCTGTAAATTTCAGAGCTGACCTGCCTAATTAATATATTTCAACTAAACACATTTTCTAATAATAGGAACTATGCTTTCCAATGACTGTCTAAGGTGAGGAGAAAATTTTCCATGAAGACAAATCTCCTCTTCCTGTTACACTCCAGAAGGACCTGAATATATCTGCACTTTAGGGAACAATTTAAGTCTTATTTGTTGAATAATTACTTTAAGGAAATTCTGCCAACTCCCATAAACAAATCTTGCCTAGGCTGGTAATGGAGGGAATATTTTCAAGTGGATAGGGGTGGCTTGAGATCTTTTACCATGACAGCTCTGCCATGAATCACCTCCTCTTAGAGAAGTCTTACTCATTTCATTACAATTGCTGTCAATAGTGGGATTTCCTTACAGTGTCATGTTCTTCACTTCTGGGGTTGGTGTGTGTATCACATAGTGTTTTAGTTTCCTAGATGCTATAAAATTGGTTGGCTTAACAATAGGAATTTATTGACTCATGGTTTTGAGGTTCGAAGGCTTGCTTCCTCACAGGGTTATATCTCCTGGCAGCCAGCAATGTTTGTGATTCCTTGGCTATTCTATCACATGGCAATTCACAGACATAATCTTTCTCTTCTGTGTTCCATTGACTTACAGCTTCTGGCCACTCCCTGTGTTTCCCCTCTCTTCTCTCTCTCTCTGTATAAATTTCATTCTGTTTATAAAGGAATCTAGTAGTCTGGATTAAAGCCCAACCTGATTCGGTTAGGTCACACTTTAAATGAAATTGGGACTTAAACATACCTTTTGTGGGGGACACAGTTCAATATCCAAAACATAGTAAGCCACAGAAGGCTGCTGGTATATCAAATACGTTAGGCATTCTGAGATAACCAAGAACACTGGTCCAAGCCCAATTCCAGATATAGGCAAGGATATAGAATTGAAATTGACTAACTGGTTGTCTTTTCATGCTTCACTTCTTGTGTCTTCTACATATGCATGAGGGCTGATATCTTTATACTTAACTCTGGTGGCAGAGGGTAGAGGCAAATTTCAAACAGAGTTAAAAGCTAAAGTTACATTAAATCTATCTTTTTTTTCTGCTCTCTACCTTTTCTTTGGCTAGATGGAATTATTTAAAGTTTGTATTAAAAAAAGTAAACAAAGGAGAGCTTTCCCTTCCTCCTAAATCCATTTTCTACTAGAGAAAAAAATTTAATTTAACTACTATTAAAAATAATCTTCTCAAACATTTTTTAATATAACAGTAAATAGGAACCGGCTGTAGCTCAATTGGTAGGGAGCCGGTTTACCACATGGGAGGTCCCGGGTTCGGTTCCCGGGGCTTCCTTGAACGGGCAGACCGCCTTGAGAAGGCAAGCCGCCGTGGGCAGGGCAAAGCCGTCGTGGGCAGGGCAAAGCCGCCACGGGCAGGGCAAGCCGCCTGCAAGCAGGACAGGCCGCCCGCGAGCAGGCAAGACCACTGCCCGGTGAGCTGACTCGGCGGGTCACCACAATGGGGGGGAGACAAGCAGACAGAAGAACGCAAAAATGAACATAGCAAGAACAAGCAGAAAGGGGGGGATATATAATAATAAAAGAAACAAACAAACAAAAAAACAATAAATAAGTCTTACTCTGTAGGTCAGAATTAGGATCTTTGAAATTGCACATGACACTGTCCTAGGTCCATCAAAAATTATTCCATATTAGTCCTGTTTTCCTTCAAAGCCTAGGAAAATTGGATATCTTAGATAACGCAAAAAATTTTATTGCCTTTGTAGGAGCTAAGCACTTTAATTATAATCAAGATTAGCAACACTCCTTTCTGAAGAGTGTACATTTAGAGACCAGCAAACTGGGTTGAAAAAATGGCCCAAGATAATTTTTGTGATCGAAACTTAACGCCAAGTAGGTGGAGGAAAGAATCAAACGGAAATAGTTAGCTAGAGTGATCAGTTAATTATTGCAAAAAAAGTATTAATTTTGCTGAACTTCAGGCTAAACCACACTTTTCTTTTAACATTATCAGACCAGTGTTTGCTTTTGCTTTTTAAAAATGACTATGTAGATTATGACCATTAAGAATGATGAACTATTTGAACTGCATATTTTAGCCATGGTTGGGGAGGGAGTTTACCTCCACAGTACAATTTAACTTTCACCCCCACGAATGGGTAGTGTGGTCAGAGGTGGTCTATGCATAGTGACCAAACTGTAAATCAGACATAGGTTTGGATTCTTCCACCATTTACAAGGTGCACAGGCTTTGACAAGTTATTTTATTTTTCTAATACTCAAGGTTTTCTTTGGTAAAATATCAACAAATCTCTTTCATTGGGTTGTGTGAGACTAAAGACAATACTTAGAAAAATACTTAAAAGCCACATATTTACCAAAGAACATAATTGAGAGGTGGGCACACAACCCTTTTCTCACGTTGAAGAAACAGCAATGCTCAGTGAGGCAGTTACCCAGGGCAGGGAAACTGCTTCCCCCACTCCAGCGCTCTCACTCTGCTCATTCCTGTCTGATTTTCACCATGTGTTTGTCGTCCCTGAAATTACCTGCCTGCTCTCCTCCATCCTCCTGACTTTAGACTATCTTTTAAAATCAAATCTCTTATTTTCTATCATCTCTCATTTCTTTAACCTCTTCTTTCCTTATGATTTCTACTCTAAAATATACACTCCTCTTCCTTTCTACTCTTGGTTTCCAGCGTGTGTGTTGCATCGTGCTTCTTATAGTAAAATTTTCTCCAGCACAGGGAGCATGTGCTAATTTTCGCTTTTATTATTACTATCCATCAAGCTCCTTTCATAGAGCACATAAGATTTGATCAATAAATCATTGTTGTTTAATCAGAGTGGAGTTATATGAATCATTGGATTTGAAAAAATCAAATTCCCTAAATAATAATAACAATTCATAGCAGAAATAACAATTCCTATCAATATAGTACTTTATTATTTACAAATCACTGTAATATGTTTCCATTTGATCTTTGCAACAACTTAAAGGGGAAAGGGAAATTCCTGTCTCCATTTTACAGACAAATGAACTAAAGTTCAGAAAAATTCAATGATTTTCTAATGTCTTTTCTGTTTAAATATTCTAACTAGACATTTATACTTTCTTATAAGTCCTAATCAAATGCATAAAAAAGGAGTTAAAAACATTTTAAACACTTGGGAAAAAGTCCTAGGGCTGTGATTTTCAGTAGGCTCTGGATCATTTTTTGACTATCTATACATTTTCCTCACATATTTTTCAACACTTCAACATGTGATTTGTATGGTATGCATTTTATATTTTGTTTCTTTTTTTTTCTTATTTATTTTTGAATGAATACAAACAGTAAAAGAAAAAGAAACTTTTTCAGGTTCTTTTTTTTTAAAGAGGTAGGCAAACATGGTTTGTTGGTTTCAAATGTGTTCTGTGACCAGTATTACTACTCCATTGTCAACACGTGTCTGACAATGCACCTTTTTTTGACTACTGACTACTAGGGTCTCTGCCTGAGCCCAGTAAACAGCCCTCCCTTTCTCCTCACCTCATTCCCTATTGGTGATAGAAGCCAGGTTGGAGGCTGTAGCTTAGGGGGAGAGCCCTGTGGTCCGCTGCCCACTGAGCCCAGCATTAGGAAGCCTCAGCCTCGGAGTCACAGAGGATGCTGCCAGGAACTTGACAATCTGGGAAGGACAGTGCTGCCTGGGAGAGATCAGGCATGGAAGAGCAGAGGAGAATCTTGCTCCCAACACACAGTTTGCTCCCAGATGGGGAAAAAGGGAGAAATTGAGCAGGGCAGGGAAGTAGCTCTTCCCAGGTTCACCAACCTGATGAATCTTATCTCCCAAAGAACCATAAGTTTCTTTCAAACTCTCAGAAACTAGACCTTTATTCTCAAGGAGGATTTCAGGCATGGCTTGATGAAGTTGAAAAGCTTTTCAGTTTAGGACGTTTCTTTATTTTAGCTACCAGAGATTATTTTTAATATATTTCCCTTGTTGGTTAAATAGTCCCAAACATAAAAATAATCTGTTGTGTGTGATTTGGAGGTGTGGGGTTGTGATGGTTTTATGTATCCCAGGAATGTATGTTCTTAAGCTAACCCATTCTTGTGCATGTAAACCTATTTATGTGAGATTTTTTTATTAGAACACTTTAGTTAAGGTCCTTGGATTAGATTGCGGGATCCAAGATGGGTCTTAATTTTTTACTGACCTTCTATATAAACTGAGGAGAGAGGAGATGAAATGCTGCCATTTTACCCTACCATTTGAGAGAGAACTCCAGGATGGCCTGCAGCTGCAGAAAGACAGAGAAACCCTGAGAGAATGAGAGAGAGTCTGGAGGCTGGAATCAGTGGAGCAGTCCAAAGTTGAAGCAACAAACCCTGGAGAATAGTGGAGAGATGAACCATGTCCCTAATCACCCACAGCCAAGCTCAGGGAGAAAGTGGCTGGGAGGAGAAGGCAGAGACCAGCCGCCATTTTGTCTTCCCATGTGACAGGAGTCCAGAATCACCAGCAGCCGACCTTTGGTGAGACAGCATCTCTGATGATGCCTTGATTTAGACATTTTCACAGCCTCAAACTGTAAGCTTTTGCCCTAATAATTTTCCATTATGAAAGCCAACTCATTTCTGGTATTTTTGTGTTGGCGGCCTATAACAAACTAAGATGGGGGTTATCATTAATAAGGTAATAAATTCATTTTTGCTGAATTCTTAAGTTCTATGTTTATTTTTTCTCAGGCCCTTTCTGTCTGAGGATTTCATATCTAATTATAGAGTGGAAATGCAATGGGAAATTTCCTTTTCTATGAAATAAGTTTCACCAGAAAGCAGGATCTTCTATTTTGAAAAATGCAAAAATTCTTCAATATATGTGCTTCATTCACATGATCAAGTTTCTCCTCCTCATTGGGGCCTTTTCAGATATTCCCTATTTAAAACTACACACCTCTTACTCTTTCTTCCAGGACCAACTCTCCCCATTTCTTGTTTCATTTGTCTTCATAGCACGTCATCACCTTCTAATCTATACTTTAAGGTCTGTTTAGTTGTTTTTGCTTCTGGGTGGTTCACTGCTAGAATCCCAGCCCCTAAAATCACACCAGTACTTTGTAGGTGCTCAAATGTTGGTGGAATGAAAGAATCTGTTTCAGTCAGAGTTTCAGTAGTGTGTAGCCCCTGCTACGTGGGGTCCTTCTCAGGAGGGAGCTGCTTTGCAGGAATCCCTGCTCCCTGCACAGATGCACGGGTCTCTGCTTGATGTCTATATGGTGCAGTCTTTTCTGGGGCACTTGCTGCCAGAATGGGTGCACACAGGAGACAAAGCAGGAGCTAGAGCCAACTTTCCACACCTAGAACCCAGGAAAGTCTAATTAATGGAATTTTCAGGAAATGTTAAGGAACAGATTTTCTATTACTTCCCAGGCTGTGCTTAATTTTGTCAAAGTGTTTCTGAAGGAAGTCATTTAGTACAAACCTGGCCATCCATCTCTTCTGCCCCTTGCCTGAATTGTTTTAGAACTCAGTAGAGTTTAAATACATTAAAAGGTACTCTTGATCCCTTACAAAATATTTTAGGAAAATAACAAACAGGTTTATTGACAAAAAAACAATTTTAGGTTAAGGGACCTTCAAATCTAGTCTCTGAACATGTACTTTTATCATATGTGTTCATCATTTTATCCTAACTATCTGAAAAATTGACAATGGACCATGCAATATAATAAATAGCTTAGAAATGTATATTTGTTATGAAATTTCACATTCATTTTTATACCCAACCATAGCACATCTACTCTATGCCTGACACTAAGCAAGACAATAGCGATATTAAAAAAGGAAATCATAGCAAACACTTTATTCAGCCTGATGCCATTCATTGCACTTTATTATCTTATTCTGTTATCCTATTTAATCGCTGCATTAATTCAACCAAGTGGACATTACTATTTTCCTTATTTTACAGATGAGATTAAGGCTCATTCCCAAGGTTACACAGCTGCTAAGTTGTGGAACCAGAATTGGAGCATAGGGAGTCTCATTGTAAAGTCCATTTTTAACAACCATATCCCAACTCCATTAATGATATGGTTTCTGTACTAAAAGATTCAAGATGAGATGAAAAATATATAAATAGAAACATCATAAAAAAGGATGATAGTAGTGGCATAAAAAAGAGGAAAAGTCAATTAGCTCTGATTACTGGAGCTGGGAAAGCTTCAAAGAGAGATAGTGTAGTGGGTTTTGAGGGATGATTAGGAGTTTTCCGGGTAAAGAAAGGAGACAAAGACCTAGGATAGAAGAAGAAAGGATTTTGCTATTCAGTCACATTTATGACTTTGCACATACTACTTTTCCATAATTCCCATTTAAAGTTTTTCTTGCCAATACAATTTGAGCATTTGGGAACCAAACATTAACCTATGTTCATTTGTAAATACCTGTATAGATCACTGTCTGAAACCAAAACAAGTTTCTGTTTAAGAACTAATCTATGGGATAGCCACTGTCATAAAAGAAGACAGTGAACACATAATGTTAAAGACAATTATTTCAAAATACAATCACTTATTTTGGCCACCTGGAGTCAGAGGGCCAAGAGGCGAATTATGTCATCCAACTGGACTTGTGGCTATTCTTTCTTATGCTGCCCTTGGGAAATGGCCTTAGTGCCATGAAAACTACCTTATTTTAAACATGTTTTCATTCATGTTCCCAGCTATCTTCCTGACAGCAGGAAGTAAATGGAATCTTTCCATCGGGCCAAAGTAATCATTTAGAGATTTATATACCTACTGACTTCAACATATTCCATGATGGATGGATTTCAATTTTGGTTGGCATCCCATAGCTGAGAAGGATAAATCCCCAGCAATATACCTGGTGATGTCAGTAATTTCATAGGCTGTGTGTGTCCATAGGTTTACTCCCCTAGTAAGATGGTGTCTACACCTGCTGGTGTTCATGCTGGTGAAAACCAACACATCTCTCCCAGGACTTATTTGATTTCAAAGACACAGAACTTGGCTGAATGTTCTGATGCTTCTTGTCCATTGCTGATATATGCTAATTTAGCCTAGATTGGTTTAGAGGTGTACATGTCTCCTTAATGGTTTAGCTTTATTGTCTTCATCCTGTGTGGCCCTCTAAGAAAGATGCTGTTGCTTATCTCCCCCAAATAAGTGGCATTTAGGAAAATGAGTGGTCCAAATGTTTTCTTTTCTACCTAGATTTAGTTGAAAGCCATTTTATGTACCATGATACAGCTACTGAACTCTGCCTAAATGGAAACCACACTTCATGTGTTCCTCTTCATCAGCTTTCACTGTTACAGTTAAAGGGAAAAAGTCTGTACTTATTCTCTCCCCCATGGAATCTGTAACTTGCCTGGCTTGCTCAACAGTGCGGAGTTGTTAGGAAGTACGCTGGGTTTCTCTTGCACTTGGACTTTCGAAGAAGTCTTCCTTTTCCATGCATCTCTCCATTAAGAACCCTAATTTCCATCTGAAGGAATGAGCGTGGTATAAGATTTCGTAAATATCACATTGGATTTGTATACTCCTGAGGAGGAAGTTGGCTGGCCCTTAGGAACCCCGCCTACCACATCTGCTGGGCCATAAAAGTGGATCTCTTCAGTCCCGTGAATTTCACAGGGGTTCTTCCTCCAACACTTCCCTTAGGATACCTTCCCATAAATACATATTGAGACAGGTTACTAAGGAAACCAGAGGCCTGTGTAATAGTAATTTGTGCTAAGGTTAACAAAACGTACAAACGAATTCCCTGCCTGGTTTACGGGTTCGACTCCTCATTTTCTCAAAAGATGGAGCTGAGTTGCATTTTACAAACATTCTTTTGAGAGGGTAGCTGGTCAAATTCCTGTCTCCCTTATTTTACTCCATGAAGGCTGTAACTTTGAAGAGATTTGAGGCCAGAAATCAGAATACCACAAGTGTTTAAGACGAGACAGCGTTATCTTCTATAACATGCAAATTAAGCCATTCATTTTGGATAATTCTATATTTTCTCAGTTTGGAGATTAAATTACAATTATTAATGTTATTAATATTCAGTGTAATTAGTGTACTTACTTATTATAATTGTACTCCAGAGGACTTCCAAATGCATCTCCTTATGTGATTGTCTTCATAACCCTTTATGGCAGAATAATACTGTATCTGAAGTTCATGGACGATGAAGTTCAAGAGTGTAAACAACTTGCTCCAGGTCATGCAACTGGTTAGTGAGGAGGCTGCCTGATATGGCAGCAGGCATGGGCTTTGAAGCCAGGCAAACCTGGAATCAATTAAGCTTTCTCTCTCTCTCTCTCTGCTGTAGGCTAGGTATGAGAACTTGGATTTAAAGTTCTGATAAACCACTTATAAGCTGTGTGTCTTAGACCATTTACTTGCCTCTCTGACCCTCAGTTTCCTTATCTGTTAAATAGGTTAATACATTATGGTATAGAAGAAATACTATGGAATTTGGAGGAAGAAAATCTAAGTCCTGGTTATTTTACTTTCTAGATGTGTTATCTTAAAAGATTCATTTAGTCTCATGAATTTTGTCTTTTCTTCTGTTCTTTTTTAAATATAATACAACAATATCTACATCAGATGCTGTTGTTGTGAAGCTCTGGTAATCTTTAATGCATAGAAAATGCTTTGTATGTTGTAGGTGCTATGCAAAAACTAGTCATTCTTTGGGTTATTCTGATTAATGGTAGGTGCACTTTTCACCATTTTATTCTAGCCAGTTCTAGCAAAAGCTATACTTTCTAAAGCACCTTATAAATTTATATATAGTGGTCACTGTTTTGTAAGAGGTTATGTTTTACCTCTTGCTTTGGCTGCTAGGAAGCTCAAAGTCAAATTTAAAACTCATAGCAAATAATTGTAATAAACATTATATTGTATTTCTTCAACCTGGATTTATATCATTTTAATTTTCAGCAGCAGCTCTCCATTTTAATTCATTGTTTTACTCTTCTGCAGTATATCTACATTTTTGAACATCACCTCCAATCCCTTCTGGAAAGAGGTGGGGAAAAATGAATAAAACAATAACAACAACTTAATAATGTTGAGGTCAGAGTAGACTGAAAAAAAATGGGGAGCTCTGAATTTTTATACAGTTGACTCCTTGTGGAGGTCAGTTTTTATTTGCTCCTAAGTGTAATTTAATTAAATAATAGTAAGCATTTATTGAATACCCACATAATGCAAAGCACACCAAGGATTATTAAGAATTGTAAGGTACATCATTATCAAGCAAATTATAATAAAATTTAGAAAATCATTGATAGATGTGAAGCATTAGATTTAGTAGTTCAACAAGTGTCAAGAATACTCTAAAATATGTGGCACAATGGCTGGCATTGTACAAATGAGCATTGCAGGTAATAAAAATTTAAACCCTTGAATTGTCTCCTCCGTTCTATTCAAATAGGAAGCTCCTGAATCATACCATATTCTTCCCTTTAGCTCTCTGGTAAAATTAGTGTAATGAAAGGAGGATAAAACTAGATTTAGAGTTAGAAGAGAGTGTCGTCCCATTGATGTATGAATTTAGATAAGTAATTTCTCCTTACTGGTACTGTGTTTCTTTATCTGTAAAAGGAAATTAGGATCCCTAAATTTCTTTTAAAATGTGAGATGCTTATCTCAGAATTAGCTTCAATTCATCTCTCTCTCAAATAAGTATACTTATTCAAAAATTAAATTTCACTTTATTCAGAAAAGATTCTGAAACCTGATAACTTTTAAATGAATTATATAATTAGCTATTTAATGGAACGTGTTAGAAAAATTTTTTATCAAGTGTAAATAATGCAAGAGATGGAAGACATGCCTCAATCCATGTCAGCAAAATAGATGCCCCAACCTTGCCTCTTTCCCCTTCACTTCAAGTTCAACTGGAGCGTAATTCCACAATATTAGCTGCAAGGGAGTCTGGAGAAGTTAGCCTTTGACTTTCTAGTATCTACAATAAAGGGCAGCACTCTAGAAGAAGGAAGAAATAGATGCTGAGTGAGCCAATCCCGACCATCTACCAAGAATGCAAAGTGATGTTGTATAATAGGATTAGGGGACACAAAACATATTATGTGAGGAATAATATAAGATAAGATGACAGATAGAATTTTTCCTGCCAGCCAGCTCCAGCCAGTTGGTAATGGCTGCCCGGAACATGGAATTGAAAAAAACAATTTAAGGACCCACCTGGGCCTTCAGGCTAAAGCCCTGCAGCTGATTGGTGATGTATGCTTGAATATGGGCATGAAGCTCTGAGAGTATGCAGACACACTTCGCTTGGAATGTATCTGCATATACTGTAGCTTTGAAATGGGGATGTTCATTTAATATTTCTATGTCCTGTTTTCCCTAAATCCCACACAGAAAAGGCTGTCCATTTCTTGAGTGAAAAAAAAAAAAACACGAAACAGGGCAGTCTTCCATGTGACCTGCATGGCCCACTCTCTTTGCGTCACATTTCTAGGACAGGAAGAACCTGGGTTGACCCATTTTTAATGGTTGATGATGATGACTCTCCTCTAATAACTCCTCATGGAGGAGTCAGAATTTTGGGGAGCATCAGTAAGGATAGAATGAGCATGTGTGGCTTTGGTAAAAAGACATGGATCTCAGTTAACACCATCCATTCATTCAGTAAATTATAGCCAGTAAATGTACTATATTTACTGAATATCTGTTATGCTCTCTGCATGGTCCTGGTGATATGGAAGTCTTAAATTGCTTGTGGTCACTGGAGGAAAAAGACAATTACTACGGAAAGTTGGAAGTGCAATGAATGAACTATGTTAGCCATTATGAGGAACCCTGAGGAGAGATACAGAAACCCCTGGGACCAACTACAAAGGAGGAAAAGGTAACTTGGGCTGTGTTACAGGAGAGCAATGCTGTTGAGTCAAACGGACAAAGATTCAAATCCACACTCCACCATGTAGCCACTATGTCACCTTGGGCAAGTTAACACAATTTCAGAATCCTTATTCCTAAGTCCTGTGGTAGTATTAATTCAATAATGATTTTTTTTTATATAATTGTAATTGGTTGACACGGTTTTATTTTTTATTTTTTTTAATTTAATTTTATTTTTTAAGATTTATTTATTTTATTACATATCTCCCCTTCCCCCCCGCTGTGGCGACGCGCCGAGACTGGGTCACTGTGCAGGCGTGGTTTTCCCCGCTTGTGGGCGGCTTCTGCTTCCATTCACGGCTGGCTTTCAGTTCGCGGGTGGCTGGCTGCGTTCCATTCGCAGGCGACCTGCCCTGCCCGTGGCGGCTTTTGCCCTGTCCGTGGCAGTTTTTTGCCCTACCCACGGCGGCTCTGGCCCGCCCATGGTGGCTTGCCGTTCTCAAGGCGGTCTGCCCGCTAGGAGAGGTCCCTGGGAACTGAACCCAGGGCCTCCCATGTGGTATGCCGGTGCCCTATCCACTGGGCTATCGAGCCGGCCCCCAATAATGAATTTTTGGATGTGGTGTAAAATTATTATGACAGCTTCAGTAATTTGAAAGTTGTATAAAGTCAGGTGAGGGGAAAAGTTATGCTTTCTAATAGAAATCATTTTTATATATGTAGTATCTTAACACTTCTGACTCTTATATGGTTTCATATAGCTCATAGTTTTAGTCTATAAGGAATTACTTCTTTTCATTTTCTATTACTAGATATTAAAAGTCCGTATTTCTGAGGTCAGTGGCTAAGGAAGAATAAACTCAATAATAACTTTACTACTTTCTATTGTGAGAAATGAATTCTTAAGTAACATCATCAGTATCATTCTATAGAGTTTCAAGATGATCATGGAAATGTAATTTGAAATCTGAGTAATAACATTAAATGTCCTTTGTGCTTTGAATATTTGAATCCATTAAAATGCTAGTCATAATCTACTTTTTTTTGAGTCACTGTAATTTTGAGAAAGAAAAAATACCTTTAGATAGATTATGGCTGAAATACTTAATATTATAAACTCAATTTCTTCTACTTTGAAATTTATCAGAGATCAAAATAAAAGAAGTTGCATCTGTAGTGCAACCAGGTTTTTCACTGATAAGCATTGATTTGTACACGGATATTTATTGAATGCCCACTCTGTGCCAGGCATAATATTAGCTACAGTAAGCAAAGCATGGGTTTAATATGGTTCTGGAGAAGGTCCAAGTTTGTTTGCTTTTTATCAAATTTACTTTATATCTAAAAAAGAAAGGAAAGAAACAAATAAATGTGAGTCCTTCAAAATAAAAAGTTTTCAACAGATCAGTTTGCAAATCTGTTGTTCTATCTTCAGTGACTTAAGGAAGCCCAGATTTTTCATCTTCCATATTCTTGTTACTTCCTTTAATTCAGTAAAACACAGGAATGCAATCTTCAGACTCAAATGAGTAGAATATGTTGTTAGTATGATCTCAGAGATATTAAAATTTTCTACATTTAAGCAGATGTAAATTATGCCTGTTGAAAAAAGATGTGTGTAGGAGGAGGCTGGGAGTTTAGTATTTAGTCTTCTATTAGGAAAGAAAACTATGTGACCAGAGCTGCAGGTTCTCATTTGAGACATAAAAAAGGAAAAAAAAAACCCTATGTGTAATCATTTTTAAATAATGAAATGTTTATCTCCTTAGTATTAATACTAATCACATTTGCAAACATTTTGTAATAATTCACTTAACACGTCTACGAAATTACTTCAATGTATTTAGAATTTCCCAGATCAATTTTGTTTTAGATTCCTAGGCTGCTCAAAGCAAATACCATGAAATGGGTTGGTTTTTAAGCATAGGAATTTATTAGCTCGCAGCCTGAGACCGTGGGCATGTCTAAATCAAAGCATCCTCAAGGTGTTGCTGGCAATCAGTGGGTCCTCTTTCACACTGCAAGACACATGGCAGCATCTGCCTTCAAGGTTTTGTTGCTTTCAGTCTCTTGCTTCAGTGGCTTTTTCTCTCTTTGTCTGAATTTCAATTGCTTACAAAGAACTCTGGTAAAAGGATTAAGACCCAGCCTGGGCCATGCCTTAACTGAAGTGACCTGAATAAAAGATCCTATTTGCAATAGGTTTATACCCACAGGAATGGATTAGCTGTAAGAACACGATTTTCTGGGGTACAGAGTGTTCTGAACCACCACAAAACACATATCCATATCCCTTCATAATTGTATTTTATGAAAGAGTGCATGTACTTTGCAATGGAATAAGGAATAGAAGTTAAACAAAAACAATAGTGAAAGTGCAGTAGCAAAGTCACATAATATCCATTTAAAGTGAGTTTTCTCCCTCAGTATTCCAAGTTTGGGGTAGTCAAGTTGGTTTTGTAAGAGTCCTGGAGCAAAAGGTCGTGATTACATTAATAACTGCAGAATTTGATTCTGAGGCTATAATCTCATTGACTTCAATGTCACATGCTCTCTACTGCTTAGAAAAGCTAAGTCTGTGAACCTACAAAGTAGAAAAAAGCCTCTAATGGCATCACACTTGTCAGAACAGAGTTTTGATTGCATCAACTTGGATTTAAATTGCCACCAAAAATCTACTTACATCTCTCTTCAGTGGATTGGGGATTCTGATTGCAGAATGGCTTTGAGTGGAATGTTTCCCATTTTCAAAATCAAAACACAGCAATGGGGGTTAAAAGAACTCAGACCTATTCATTCTGGTCAAGAAAGATGAACAGAATGAAATATCAAAGGAAATAGCAAAGGAATCAAATGAACATCTTGGCAAGAGTTGTGCTTTGTACTCAACATTACGGTTCAAAGTTAGAAGAGAAGGCAAAAGGTAAGAAGACGAAGGCAGCTGAGAAAACAGGGAGTCATACTAGCTCATGGGTGTAGATCTTTCAGGTAAGGAGCACATTTACCTCCTGTAGTTCTCTTTCCTTTATAGAGAAAGAATCAATATTTTCATTGGTGGTAGACAAAATCTTCACCTGATTAGTAAGCCAGGTGGGTGGAAATTCCAAAGGTATAACCCTATCCCCAGCTCTGCCATACAGAGTCTGATACAGAGACATGTAGGGGTATTGGGGACTATTGTTTAAACCTGTAAAAGTATAATGCTTTACATTCAGGACTTCCAAGGTGCTACAAAAGAAATTGTGACTGGTAGCTTCAGTATGTCCAAAGGGAATTTTTCGAAGAGGTCTAAACCACAGTCTCTCCTTCTCTTCCAAGCAATCAGTATTCCCATGCTTTCCTTTACTCTGGAGGGCTGTGAGGAATAGAAGGAAAAAGGCTGCATTTATATGAAGATGCTCAACACATCACTGCCAACTGTGTGACTTGGAGAGAGTTACTCCCTTCTCTGACTTTTTAATTCTGGCCACATGGAGGGGTGGTGAGATCCAAGGAGATGGTGCAAGTAAAGAGCCTTATACACTGCTTAGAACATGCTCTTAAAGGCCCATGTCTTACTTCCAGTCAAGAGGGATCCAATTGACAAATTGACACTAAGGTATTAATAAAGTAATATATTTCATTCTTGGGGGTATTACCATTATGAAAAAAATCAAGGGAGAAAAAATATAATTTCTAATAATGCAGTTTCTAAGAACAGTCATGCTTGTGGTATTGCAGAAAGAGACAAAAGTCTTTTCCTGACTCCAAAGAATTTGCACCCACCCTTTCATGAACACGCAAGCCTGTCTCCCAGAGTCACATCCTGAACTGGGCGATTAAACACAGCCACTCCAGGCAGAAAGGGTGTTTCCCACAAATTGTGATTAGTTTTGTTGCAGCCACCGTCCTGCGGGAGCATGCCTGAGATTCACCTTTAGCCACGTGGGGTGGGCAACACCTCCCTTCTTCAGGATAGAACAGCTCATTGAGCTGCCATGGGGGAGAGGAGCAGGGGCAACACCTGTGCGCTGGCCCCTGCAAAGACCAGGCCGTTATTTGACTCGAGGCAAAGCTGGGCTTAATTAATTGAAAAATAAAGGACATTGTCAAAGTAAACTAGAAATGAAGGACTTGGTCGATACTTATTGAATTTTACTTTCCTGGGCTTTTCAGCCTTCCAATATTACATTGAATCAAACTCCCTTTCACTTATGACCTGTTTCTTAGATTAGTTCAGATCTAACCAGTAACTTGGCAATATTGCAAATAAATAAGGACTGATTCTTGAGCAGGAAATCAAACTATCTACTGCTTTTAGAATTCTGCTGCTGCCCCAGATACAGGAGATATTTTTCATCTTCTTTGTTTTTATGTCTATCCTCCTTTAATGTGTGCTCGTACAACACTCAATATTTTGCTTTATTTGATCCTCATAAAAGCTCTGGAAAAGTGAAAGGCCAATGATTTATAATCTCATTTTTTCCAAATGTGTAAACTGGGTTTCAGAGAGTTGGAAAGGGACTGCTCTATTAATCAGTGATAGAATTGGAACTAGGATCCAAGTTTATAGACAGCATTCCCCACAACAAGGAGCCTTTGAGGATGAAGTCTAGGGGCCTGCAAGTAGGGATTTGATGAGGAGCAAATTAGATTATGATGTGGGGTATGTGGTCAGCCCGGTAGCTCGCACAGAGTTAGTGTTCAGTGCAAGTTAAGCATTATCAGTGTTTGGTTGGTTATTGTGGTTGTGGTCATTTCTTCTCCTCATCCCAGAGGAGCCTGGAAAAAAGTTAAGCAACACTGTTTCCCTTTGAGGCCTCTCTGTATTGAGGTTGTTTTTATCATCAACACTAACCATTTTTCTTTTTTTTTTTTTTTTTTAAAGATTTATTTATTATTTATTACATATCCCCCCCCCCTTTCTGCTTGCTCTTGCTGTGTGTCCATTCTTCTGTGTTCTTCTATGTCTGCTTCTTGTCTCCCCCCGTCCCCGCGGCGACGCGCCGAGTCGGCCCTCCACGGCGGTGGCTCGTTCCGTTCGAGGGTGGCTCCATTCCGTTCCCACGGGC
>PVKH010015267.1:0-16161 GCA_004027955.1 Chaetophractus vellerosus | reverse complement strand
CGGACCTCCTAT
The DNA here is from genome assembly GCA_004027955.1 of Chaetophractus vellerosus. Taxonomy (NCBI): domain Eukaryota; kingdom Metazoa; phylum Chordata; class Mammalia; order Cingulata; family Chlamyphoridae; genus Chaetophractus; species Chaetophractus vellerosus. The sequence goes on along the minus strand of PVKH010015267.1, from coordinate 16,149 downwards.
ATGGTAGACGGGAGCCCAATCACTTGAGCCACATCCGTTTCCCAATATATTTATTTATATGGCGGTGTCTAGCAGTTATTTTTTTTTTTTAATGGCATAATAAATGTTTAGTTTTAAGCTGCTTAGCATTTTCAGGTGATTTGTTATACAGCCATAAATAATACAGTTGTCTTCAGTCTTACTAGATAATTCCAGTGTTTTCCAAACTGATGATGACACTGAAAAATAATTTTATTTCCTCATATTCCCACCAGTCTTTTAAATCTTTTTTTTTTTTTTTTAATTTTTAATCAGCTTTTTTTTTTTTTTAGGATACATCGATTACATAAATGTTACACAGAAATTTTAGGGATACCCATATGCCCCACCTCCAACACCTTCCACAACCTCCCACATATATATCCTTCATCAATGTGGCACATCACCTGCAATAGATATATAAATTTTGGGACTTTGCCACTAAGCATGGACCACAGTTCAGACTGTGGATCACACTCTCTCCCACACAGTCTTGCATTTATTCAGGAGAGCTGAAAGTTAGTTATGTGTAGAGCTGAAAGTTAGTTATGTGTAAATCACAGGTGGTTCATTACTACATTCATTAGTAACTAGTATTTTGAAAGTATTTCTATAAGAATCCCCTTTTCTACTTTATTTTCAGTCTGTTTTCCTTCCCGGTTTGATACTCCTTCCTAAGATATTCTTAACACTTTTTTTTTAATATCCCCCCCTTTCTGCTTGTTCTTGCTGTGTTCATTTTTGCGTTCTTCTGTGTCTGCTTGTCTACCGCCGTTGCGGCGACCCGCCGAGTCAGCTCACTGCACGGCAGCTTGCCTTCTCAAGGTGGTCTGTCCGCTCGAGGAGGCCCCAGTAACTGAACCCAGGGCCTCCCATGTGGTAAACTGGCGCCCTACCAATTGAGCTACAGCCGGCCCCCTTAACACTATTGTGGTAACGTTAACTTTCATTTAAAAATTAACTGTTGTCCATTTAGTTCCCCACAGGTTGCTGGCGTTCCTAGATTCCGGTTTGGACCACCTGAAGATATGCCACAAACAAGTTCTAGTCACTCTGATCTTGGCCAGCTTGCTTCCCAAGGAGGTAAATAGGCAAATAAACCCTTACATAGCTGGAATTTGCATGTATTTAGTAATAAGCATTTCTAACATAGGTTTCTTTTTTTTAAACGTGGGTGACTATAAATATTAAAAATTGATTTCTAAATAACATGCTTGTTTACGGAGAAAGCCATAATATACTTACTACTTATTATATACTACCTTATGTATAAATCTTACTTTTCCAACAAAGTTCCAAGTTCTAAGCATAAGGACTGAATTTTACATTTGAATCCCTCTGGTTCCTAGAATTATGTCATACATATAAGTATCCAGAAATACTTGTTAACCAACAAATATTGGTAATACCGACTGTTTTAAAGTTGTTGGAAAGAATAAATGATGTTTTCTGCTTACAGTTTGACACTTGTCACTATTCCTAGTTAAGTGTATAAAGCTAGTTAGATATTTTTATTTAAAATAAATTATGTTAAAAGTATGTAGAAATAATAAAATGACCCCTAAATGAAGTTGTATTTGGTTATTTGCACAGGAATTATGGTACTTGTGGAATTCCGTTTTAATCTTCAGTTGGCATCCATAAGTCCCACCCTATTTCTAGAAAACCTTCTGTTATTTTGTAAGGGAATAGGGAATGTTTACTAAATTTATAATAAGCCTAAGATGATGGGTAAATCTGTAGCACTTTTTAAATCATATCTAATATATCCTATACCCTAGTGGTTTTGGAAATTAGTTCGAAAATTTGCAGACCTCTATTAATAGGAAATTTCAAGTTATCAATTCATGATTTTATGTGGCTTTATAATATGGAACAGTTCCTAGACTGGGGTGTCATATTTAGGCTTAAATTGGAATGCCACCACTTTGAGCTCTATAACTTTGGGGAAGTTAATTTAACCTCCTTGAACTTCAGTTTCTTTAGCCTAAATGAGATGATAATACCTTGCAGTTTTGGTGAGGAAGAGGTTCTAACATAATACCTAATTTGCAGTTGGGTACTCAATAAAATAAGCTTGTACAAAACTATAAAAGAAATTTAGGTAATTTTTAAGGGTGCTTTAATATGTACTATGGAGCTTAAATTCTATTTAAATTGAGTTGATTTGAGAGATTGATTTTTACTTGACAACCTATTTAAATTATGGGCTTTAACAAAGTTGTTCATCTCAGGTAAGTAATTATTTTTCTTTCATATACTTAGCATATTGATAATCTTATGTTCATTTGTCTTCAGGTCTAGGAATGTATGAAACACCTCTCTTCCTAGCTCATGAAGAAGAGTCTGGTGGCCGAAGTGTTCCCACTACTCCTCTACAAGTAGCAGCCCCAGGTAGGTATCAGAGGCAGATTGGTGAACATTGTGTTTTACTGGTAAAATGAAAACTGGAGGTTATCTTCTGACTAAATATTAGATAAACTGAAAGTTAAATTTTAATTGTTTAAATTCTTTTCTTCTTTGAAGTGACTGTATTTACTGAGAGTACCACCTCTGATGCTTCAGAGCATGCCTCTCAGTCTGTTCCAATGGTGACAACATCCACTGGCACTTTATCCACAACAAATGAGACAGCAGCAGGTGATGATGGAGATGAAGTGTTTGTGGAGGCAGAATCTGAAGGGTAAATGTTTACTTTGTAATATTTGCTTGCTTTAGACTGGGGCTTTTACATTAGTTTTCCTTTTGACAGGATACAACCTGTTGAGCTGTGTTTTCAGTAGTTTCCCACTAAATTAAAAAAAAATAAACCAAGCCATATATTTTGAAAAAAACCTAATTTTTGCAACTAGTAATGTATTTTAGGATTTCAAAGTTATGCACATATAAGTATATATTAGAATTGGAAAAGCTAGTAACAAGTCCTATAAAGTTCTTTCTTATCTATATTTGAAAATAAGTGTGGTATTTCTTAATTATCCTCACCACAAAGCAAACTCAACCATGCTATTCCCTTACTTCACGTAACTTGTGTTCTGTGCCTAATGAATAATAGGAGACAATTAATTAAAAAAAAAAAAAGTTGTCTCCCTGCATGATGTAATCTAGAACAAAGTATTTTTTTAAAGCACCAGTACCCTTCCATTAAAGTAGCTCCTTCACACCTTTTCACCAAGAAAGTAGTCTTTCTGTAAAGGAATATTAGAAAATGACTCACTCTCAAGTCATTCTCACTTACTGTTTATTTATGTGCAGACTTTGATGCTTGAAAAACTTGCTTCATAAAAGTTAGAGATTTTCTAGTAATTTTCAAAACATTTTTAACACATAAGTTAGAAATTAGCTGCCATTAATTGCATACCATGAGTCTTAGTTTTCTAGGCCTGCCATAACAAAGTACCACAAACTTCAAGGCTTAAAACAATAGAAATTTATTGTCTCACAGTCGTGGGGCCAGAAGTCTAAAAGCAAGGTGTCAACAGGGCTGTGCTCCACCTGAAACTTATAGGAGAAACATCATTCCTTGCGTATTCTAGCTTCTGGTGTTTGCAGGTAATCCAAGGTGGTTTGGCTTGTAGATGTGTTTGTAACAGTCTCTGCCTCCTCCATCTTCATGTGGCCTTCTCTCCTGTGTCCGTCTGCTGTGTGTCCAGATTTCTCTCTCAGAATGGCACCAGTCATAATGAATTAGGGCCCACCGTAATCCAGTTTGGCCTCATCTTAATCACAACTTCAAGGACCCCATTTCCAAATAAGGTCACATTCTGAGGTACTGGGAGGTTGGACTTTAACATACCTCTTTTGGGGGACACAATTCAACCCATATGCAGATCACTTTACTATGTCACTTCTAACTTGCACAGTACCTCTCTCAAGTTTTATCTCCATTATGCAAATGAAAAAACTCAAGCTAGGCATGTTAAAACTTGCATTAGGGTATACCATTGGTAACTGCCTTGGCCTGGATTTGAATCCAAACATCACTGGACTCCAGCCCTATGCTATTTATACTTCACCAGCAGTTCTCAACTTCAGGACACAGTCATAGGAAGTGTCTCTAAGGTAAATTGTTACTAATAATTGAATTAAAGTTTACAAATGATAAAAACTGGAGCAGTTTCAAGTCTTTCTCATACTATTATAACTCTCACTCGCTTTTGTGATAGATTTTCTTGAGTGGAGGAGAGTAAGATGGAGTTACAGCCATTGAGCCAGGAATTTCACATACCCAGATCTTATGTTACCTGGCTAGAGCCCCATGATGAGTTACTGGTATACTATTATCAATTGTGACTGTTACAGATTATTTCAGTACTTTGTTTTCCTGGGGGAAAAAAGTTTGAGGAGTTATCAGAATTTGCATAATGTACTTTCTATGAGTGTCAAGAATTTGAACATCCTTTGTCAAAAGACGGGGGAAATTTAGCCATAAAAATAGAGGGAAAACAAAAACTTAAAGTTGAAAGATGCCTTAGTGAGAAAAGAAAGGGGCGGGGAACAACTTGAGATCTTCTCTAACCTGTCTCTAAAAAAAAACGTGGTTAGAAATACCAGCGTCTATAGCTTTGAGTTGGATGGGAGCTCTGAATCATTTAAGTGATAAACTAATTTCAAAAAGATATTGGGGGAACAAAAGAAAAAATAGATAAATGGACTTCAAAATTAAAACCTTCTGTGGATCAAAGAACTTCATCATGAAAGTTAAAAGAAAACCTACAGAATGCAAGCAAATATTTGGAAACCACATATTCAATAAGGGTTTACTATCCAGAATATATTAAAAAAAAAAAAAACTACTTAATTAAACAATGGGCAAAAGACTTGAATAGACATCTCTCTTAAAAAAGATGCACAAATGGCCAATAAGCACAAGAAAAGATGCTCAACATCATGAGCCATTCGGGAAATGTAAATTACAATCACCAGATACCATGTCATAGCCCCTAGAATGGCTACTATTAAAAAAAAAAAAAGACATGGAAAATACTTAATGTTGGAGAGGATGTGGAGAAATAGGGACATTTTTTTATTGTTGGTAGGTATGTAAAATAGTGCAGCTGCTGAAGAAAAGAGTCATTTCCTCAGAAATTTAAGTATAGAATTAACTATATATATGACCTGACAATTACACTTGTAGGTATATACCCAAAAGAATTGAAAGCAGGGACTTGAACACATTGCATACTGATATTCATAGTGGCATTTGCTAAAAGGTGAAAACAACCCAAGTGTCCATCAGCAAATGAATACATAAACAAAATGAGGTGTATAATATACATGCAGTGCAGTATTATTCAGTTATAAAACGGAATGAAATTCTGATACATGCAACAACACAGATGTACCTTGAAGACATCATGTTGAGTGAAATAAGCCAGACACAGAAGGATAAATATTTTCTGATCTCAGTGATATAATTAGCATAAGCAAATTCATAAGAGTCAGAAACTAGGGACTGGAATCAGGGTAGGGAATAGTGAGTTAATGCTTTATTGGTAAAGAGTTTCTGTTTGGGGTAATGAAAGAGTTTTGGTAATTGGATGGTAGTGATGGTAGCACAACATTTTAAATGTAACACCACTGAATTATATATTTGATTGTGGTTAAAATTGAGAAATTTTAGGTTGAAAAATGTTACTAGAGTAAAATTTTCAAAACAGACCTGTACAACACAAACCATGAACCCCAACATAAACTAGGGACTAGAGTTAATAGTATAATGATAATGATATTGTTTAATCATTTGTCAGATAACACACTAATGCACTGTTAATGATAGGAAAAACTGTGCACGGGGAGTTAGGAACTCTATATTCTGCATGATTTTTCTGTAAACCTACAACTTCACTAATAAAAAATAGTTACTTTTTTAAGTTTGGGAACAATTTAGGTTACATCCAGATTCAGTTTTATATTTTCTAATCAATTTTTTTTCTTTCTTAGTATTAGTTCAGAAGCAGGCCTAGAAATTGATAGCCAGCAAGAAGAAGAACCTGTTCAAGCATCTGATGAGTCGGATCTCCCTTCCACCAGCCAGGATCCTCCTTCCAGCTCTTCTGTTGGTAAGTTCCTGCTCTTGACTACAATACTACTTTTGTCCATCAAATTTGCTTGCAAGATACTATTGTATTAATAATAACAGTTGGATAGCCTCTTCTTCCTGAATTTCAAAATGCTTTATTTAGCCTTCTCTCAGTTGGAGGCGGAGTGGGTATCACCATCCCAGAATCCTCAGGATTGGGGACTGAATGATGGACTAGATTAGACTTACTGTTATTCTTCTATACATTTGTGATTCTAGCAATGGAAGAACTTTTTTCATTGATGTGGAGGCAGTGGCCACTGGAGGTTCTGGGATAAGGGAGAGGGAAAAATAGTTGTAATAGGAGGGCATTTTTGGGACTTGGGAATCGTCCTGAATGACATTGCAAGGACAGAATACAGGCCATTGTGTACCTTGTCATAATTTACAAAATTGTGTGGGACAGAGTGTAAACTACAATGTAAATTATAATCCACACTTAGTGGCAGTGCTCCAAAATGTGTTAAATATACCACACTAATGAAGGGTGTTGTTAATGTGGGAGAGCGTGGGAGGGGTAGGGAGCAGGGCATATGGGAATCCCCTATATTTTTTATGTAACATTTATGTAATCTAAGTATCTTTCCCCAAAAAAGTATATATTTTTTTAAAAATTTTTAAATGCTTTATTTAAAAGGGACATTTTAATTAGGCAGAACAGCTTAATTTTTATTTCTTGTACATATTTGGTTTCTACGTGAGATTTTATATGGAAGATGGTGGGAATGGGAGGTTTGTTGCTGCAAAACAACCCTTGAAATTTACCATTGTAAACAGTTTGAAAGTTTGGCTTTTCAATTTTTGAAGGAAGATATTTTCTGTAATCAAAGTTCTCTGTGGTACTTTTTTAAAAAATGATAAACATAAATGAGTACGTACTTTGTGTCAGGCAGTACCATACCTTAGCCCATTATGAATATTTATTCATTTACTTCTCACAACCACCAAATGTGGTAGGTACTCATCCCCATTTTACAAAAAGGTTGGTTAACTATTCTAAGATCATAGAACTGCTAAGTAAGGGAGGAGCCAGGATGCAAGCTTAAGAAGATTGGCTCTAGAGGCTTTACTCTTAATGTACTACACTAGCTTAGCTACCTCAAAATTTTTAGGCAGGGAATTATTTTCATTATTGAGGAAATGTAGTACTCAGTCATCCACTCTATTTGCACTTTGAATTGTAACTTGCATGGAGCCTTTAAGTTTTGTGGCAGGTTTGCTAAATTAATTACTTTTCAGTCACAGAACTTTTCTATCCCATGGTCTCTTTCCCTCCCTCTCAGGTGCTTTTTGGTGACTAGTATTAGCCGAGATTGCTAGTTTCAGATCCCAATTCTACCTTCTAACAACTAGTGACTTCAAATCTCTAAACATTTTATTATGAAATATGGGCATTCATAACTAGTCTTACAGTGAGGATTAGAGATAATGTGTGTTGTTCATCTCAGTCTCACACATAGTAAGGCTTGAAAAATTATAGCTATCATGGTTATTAGTAAAAGTACTCAGGTTCTGTGCCTCCCATTATATTCTAATTTCCGATAAGAGTTGTCTTTTCTCAGCAAAATTAATATTAGTAATACCTTTTTTTTTTTAAATTTATTATACATCCCCCCCTTCTGCTTGTTCTTGCTGTGTCCATTTTTTTCTTTTGCATTCCTCTGTATCTGCTTGTCTCCCCCCACTGGGGCAACCCGCCAAGTTAGCTCACCAGCGCAGCAGCCCACGGGGGCTCGCCTTTGCCCACAGGGGCTTGCCTTTTCCCACGGGGGCTTGCCTTTGCCCGTGGCAGCGTGCCCTGCCCGCGTTAACTTGCCTTCTCGAGGCAGTCTGCCCGTTCAAGACTGAACCCGGGGCCTCCCATGTGGTAAACCGGGGCCCCACCAACTGGGCTACAGCCGGCCCCAGTAATATCTTAACAGAACTTATGTGAGAAAATGTTTCCTTTGAAAGTATAATATGAAATAAGAATATCTTGAAATTTTATTCAGTAACATAAAACACTATACTTCCCCATCTCAGCAGTTAATTGTTTGGTCCATAGATATTTAATGTCTACCATGTGCCAGGCAATTTCACAGAAACCCTCACTAAGAACGTTATATTTAAGTAAAGATCTGAAAGAGGTAAAGGGAGCAAGCTATGCAGTTACTTCGGAGAATAGTGCTCCAGGAAAGAGGAAATAGCAAATGCAAAGTCCTTAAGCAGCTTAAGGCAGCATCTGTTGGATTTTATAGGAGATTCCCATATACCCCACTCCCTCCCACTCTCACATTTTCCCCTATTAATAACATCTTATATTAGTGTGGTACATTGGTTACAATTGATGAACAAATATTGAAGCATTGCTACTAACTGTGGTCTATAGTTTACATTATGGTTTACACTTTGCATTTACAATTTTATGGGTTTTGACAAAATGTATAATGGCCTGAATCCATCATTGCTATATCATGCAGAACAATTCCAATGCCCTAAAAATGCCCCATATTCCACCTGTTCTTCCCTCCCCTACCCCACAGTATCTCCTGGTAACCACTATCATTGTGTCAATGTTGCAAGTTCTTCCATTCTTACAATAATTTGGTCCATGGTTGCATTCCCCCCTTAAGTTTGTTCCTTCCTCAATCTTGAGGATTTTGGGATGATGATGCCCGCTCTGCTTCAGGTTGAGAGGGGGCTTAGATTTTATGGGGCAGATGGAAGGAACTGTTTTGCTTACAGTTGCAGATATTCTTTGCTTTTGGGGATGGGGTTGTCCATCATCATTTTGTTAGTTGTCTGGGCAAGTCCAGTGAACTGGAGAGTAGGTGTTGGCTGAAACTCTGCTGAGATTCAGGGCTCAACTGACATGAACTGACAAAGATTTAAGTCTCTGAGACATGTATTTAATGAGTATAGTGCTAATTATAGGTTCAAATAAAAGGGGTAGAAGAAGAATGTGTAGGAAGTTATTAATGAGTCTGTCACATTGGGGAAATATGTTAACATATATTCCCAGGCACACAATACCAATAGGATGCTGATTTCATGGGGTTGTGTGCCTTGCCCCTATTGCCCAGATGCCTCTAGAGCCCTCAGAAGTGCCCTTGTTTGAGACTTTGTTTACTGTGGTAGTTAGTGAGAGCCACCTGAGATGTGCATAAGCATAACCTCTGGAATGATCTCCTGACTCACTTTGAAATCTCTTAGCCATAAAAACTCTTTTGTATTTAATTTTCTCTCTTTTGGTCAAGGTCTTTTTCCAAATGCTTCGCTGGTTGGGAATTGGTAATAATCCCTTGGTGCCTTAGAGGCTTATCCCTGGGAGCCATATCCCACACCTGGGGTGGGGAGTAGTGGAGTAGTGAGTTTAGTTTAGTTTGGCTTGGAAAGAGAGACCACATTTGAGTAACAAGGAGGTTTTCAGGAGGTAACTCTTAGGCAATAGATATTGTTAGGCTAAGTTTCAATTTTACAAGAATAAGGTTCATAAGTACAAGCATTAGTGTTAAGGGCTTGGTGTGTTGGTGTGTTTTATTAGTCGCTGACTATGTACTCTTGAGATTCTTGCCACTCCATTAGAGAACACAGCAAGACTCCCCAGGATGGGAATTTAATAGTTTTTTGGTTATTGTGTGTGTCTCCAAACAGAGATAAAGCCCTATGAACACATTCATATTCCATAGAGGCAAGCCCCAGGTGCACCCTTCCCCACACACATCGATACCCTGCACCAGTGACCCTCCCTTGCTAAAAGAACACTGGAATGTATTTTTACGTTAGAGCTGGCAGGATTTGCAAATGAATTGTATGTGGGGCATCCAAAAAAGAGAACAAATACAACTCACCTTATGTTGTAATTGACTGTTTCCTGAGGGCTTGGTGTTTCGTTTACCATTGTATTCCCCAGTACCTAATATAGTCACCCATACTTGATTGGCACTAATTAAATATTAAATTAGTTGAGTGAGTAAATGGAAAACGTCCTTTCTTCAATAAGAATTTTTTTTTACTTCATACTTTGTCTCATATTTTTTAAAAATTTGAAAGCAAATGAATTTTTCCTTACATTTAGCAAGTTTTAACTTGTTTTTCTTTTATCTTTTTTTTTTCTTCTTAGATACTAGCAGCAGTCAACCAAAGCCTTTTAGACGAGTAAGACTTCAGACAACATTGAGACAAGGTGTCCGTGGTCGTCAGTTTAACAGACAGAGAGGTAAGTTCCTATCATACTGATTACATGACAGGATGTGGGATAGTTATAAATGAAACAGGCTTTCTAATCTAAGCTTCCAGCTTGTGTCTGGTTTTTAAAATATGCTCCAACTTAAATAATTATATCTTGACCATGTGATGTTTACTAAGCTGTAAGCTTTTCTTGCAGACATATTTGAATACAATAGGTATTTTATAAATAGGTGTTTATGTTTTGTACTTTACGGGTTTCTTCGAGTCCAAAGTAAGACTCGGAAAATCTAAAGTGCTGAAGGGCTGTATGTTCATTTGTTACATCCCTGCCTAACCTCCTTATTGTCTAATATAATTACTAGATATTACTTTCATGTCGTAAAACTACTAGCCTAATTTTTATAATCCATTCCATTGAAGATACAGAATATTTAACTCAATTTTATATCCACAGTGCCTGGCACTGAAACTGAAAACAATTTTTATAATGAACCTAGGGTAAGTGAATACCCAGCTTTGAGCAACCTTCTTAAAGATGCATTGTTTGTTTGTTTGTTTGTTTTTTCTCTTACAGGTGTGAGCCATGCAATGGGAGGGAGAGGAGGAATAAACAGAGGAAATATTAATTAAATGTAATATAAACTTCAACTGTGAATAAGAAGATTGTCAAACCTGTTTGTGTAACGAATGTCAAGTTTAAAACAGTTTTGTATTAAAATTGGTGTGCTCATTTCAACATTCTTTATTAATAAAATGTATTTCAGTGTCAAAAATTTATCATTCTTTTCTTCATTTTAATTAGTTGGCTCTTCATTGGCCCATCATCAATCTAAGGGCAGTTGTACCAGACTTTGGATAGGGTCTGACCAGAACGAGTTGTAATTGCTCTCGCTGTTCTACTAGGCACATCGATGTTGTAGTATTGATCTAAATAGAAGAGAAATCTTTTTTAATTAAAAAGAAACAAAGCACTTGAACTTTAATGACAATAAGCTATTATACTCAAATACAGTGTTTATCATTTTAATATCAGAACTGATTTTATTAATTAGTTTGAACTTTCTCACAAAAAGGAAAACAGTTGCCTTGGTGCATTCACTTTTCAATACCTTTCAGTAAAATTAGCCTCACTTCTCCTTGCGCAAAGTAAGCATTTAAGAAAAAGTTATTTTGAAAAATAGTTATACTTGGGTTTTGTCCTTTTTTAAAAATGCATTTCTGATGTCTTTTTTGTCTGATGTCATTTTTAACAGAATAACTTAGAATTCTGGGCTTTTTTTGCAAAGAAAGTGTCTTGGGTAATACAAGTATAGTTATTTTGCATGAACTTTCTCATTCTATGGACTATTTTTTGATGCAAATTAATACAACTTTGTGGCAGCAAGGCATTCATTAAATGTCACAAATGACAAGTAAAATAGCATTTTCAGTAGCAATTTTTCTTAAGTACTTGGATGTTTTATCTTAATGGGCTTTAAATCTTGTGAAAGGGCATAATTAAATTACAATCCTATACAGTTTAATCAAAGTGAAAATCTAAACCATTGTTCAGAGCACTTAAACGTTATAGTTAACTTCTTGCTTTTAATGACCACTTTTGGTATATTTGTTTGATTATATTTGTATTTCAGAAGTTAGATCACATCCTTGGGAAACTATTGAGATTTTATATAACTTACCCTTAGAAAAGGCATAGTAATCGTAGCCATCAGGTTTTCTGATGTTGGGCAGTGATAAAGCTGAGGTAACCACATTTGGAAATCCTCTCCACAGTGTACTTACTTTAACTTCATTATGTAGGAAATCTGTGGGTGACAATTTTACCTTTTAAGACTGTACAATATTTTAGGATCAGTTATGAATTTTAATCCCAGTTTGGTCACTTATTAGCTCTGTCACCTTGGGTGAAATAACTTCAGAGCCTCAGTTTTTGCCCTGTAATGTGATACTACTGCCTACTTTTTAGGATTGATTGGAGAGTTACAGATTTGTAATAATGCTCTTGATAAGAGGTACTTGATAAATAGTATTTATTCTAAATAACAAACCTGAATACATCCCTTACCCACCAAAAAAAGGAAAATAGTGTTCTTTGGTCATTCCCTGAGAAAATTGATGTATTTTACTTAATTAGGGCTAGTTGGTGATACTTACATTTAAAGAGTCTTACTATAGAAAAAACTATATGACATTTACTTCATGTATAAGAATTTTTAGCAATAAAAAAATTACCTTTATCTTGATAATTGACTCTCATGGGTGAATAGTGAATTCTGATGGTGTGTGTTTGATAAGGTCCAGTAGCCCGCTCAAAGCGACGTCTCCTAACCTGTGCTGTTTCTCCATACACTGAATAATTTATGGCAGGCTTCCTTCCAGTGCATGTTCTGGTTGGTTCTTGTTTGTAAATATACTGTTGAACCCTTCCACCTATAATGTATTATAAAATCACACACAGTATTATTTTTAGTCCCCCAAAAAGATGAAAAGAAGCTTTTACAAAGTGGAGAAAAAGATCAATTTTTTTCATGTTTTTCATAAAATATGTTCAAACATTAATAATGGTTATTAGTCAAGGGTATTATAACAATAGTTACTAAACTCTGAAGTACTTATTGGATGAATAAAGCCAACTAATTGCAGTTACATGTTTAACTGTTTGGAAGTATATGATGACTTTTTTTATATCAATGACTTGTGATTTCCATATCGAGAGTTATGAATACTTCTTACTGTCCTCAATTTTATTCTCAAATTTTCATTTAAAATATTTGATTCCAGCCACTGAAAAGCTGTTTAGTCATTAAACCCAGTAAATAAAAATATTGAATAAAAATACTCTGGCAAATCAAATCCTAAGAGTGTTGTAATATTGTCACACATACCTCTCTTGAAAAAATACACCGATTCGGGCCTATTCTTGTATTTAGCTATTGAGAGAGCTGCCACTATTTTTCCATTTAGTCCTCCAAATCCTTTTACAATTTGTTTGGGATATCCTGCATCTTTTTTATCATTGGTGAAACGCCAGTACTGAGAATCCTGATAATTTAAAAAAGAAAATGGTATTAACAATTTATGGGGGGAAAGGCTAGAAACTGGTTTCTAGATTTAAGTATAGGAAGTTTTTAACTTAATTAAATGTTTCAATAAGTTAATATGTTATCAAGTATTTTCCTGATGTTAAGTTTTTATTAAATTTTGATAGGATAATTAAAATTCAAGACACTTTTGAAGCGGAGGTGAAGCTGATCTAGGCCATTATAACAACACATTGGTTATTTGCTTCATTCTCTCACAGGGATATTTTTCTTACCTTAAAGAAGAAAGTTTTTCCTTCACAGTTACATCTAGTAAAAACAGTATCAATGGGGGAGGGAATACCCCAAACTTCAGCAATTCTACGAGGTGGAGATGGTGGTCTGAATGGACTAAGCATCCAAAAATAATGACCTAAAATTTAAGAGATAGATCAGCCTGCAAATTGAATACTAAACGTATTTCAAAAGAAAGCAAAATGATTTAAAAAAAAAACAAAATGGCTTGTAAAAATGGATTGACTGTTAACAAGCATTGTATGAATAGAAGGTTGAATTAGTACAATGACTATTAGTACAGAAGGTAGTAATAGAATATTTCTGAGAGTAGATATTTCTCAAGTCTAAAATTTAGCATAACCTTTGAAATGTTTTCCAGTTTTTCTAAAAGCTTCCAGGTTTGTGATTTAGAAAACCACTCATCTCTCTGGGTCTCAATTTCATTATCTTTTAGAATTACGGAGTTCTGTCGAATGCCTAGTAAAATCTCCTTAGTTTCTATAGTCTATAATTTATCTACACGTTCAGGAGATTGGACTAGAAGATTACAGGAGAGAGTTAGAAAACAAAACTATTCTATTATTCTCAGAGTGTAACACCTTTAAGCATCACTATCAAAATGTATTTTCAAACAAAATAGAGAAGGGAATACAAATCCTGCTGTCATTTCATTTGATATGAAATGAAAATTTGAACTACCTTTTGTTTGCTCTTGAGAAGAAAATCCTCAGAGGTACCCATTCAGGCGCTTTAGTTTGTTACTTTAATGTGTTTAATTTTGTTAACCCAATATTTTGTTATACTCTCAGGTTTTCATAATATTGTGTAAGGTTCATAAATCAGATGACTCAGAAAACTCAACCCAAACTACCACTTTGCTACGGCTTTGATTTTTATGAATGCCAGGAACAAAATGATGGGAAGAAAAAGAAATATGTACTTAGCTTACCTCGAAATGCAACTAATGTCCCATTGCGCAGAGTAGTCAGTCCATCTACTGGTTTACCATTGCATAAATTAGTCTCGTCTAAAACAAATAATTAAAATAAATATTAGGCTGATATATAACAGAATGAGAAAAGTATTTACATTCTTTTCAAATCCATCCTCAGGGTTCTTTTTCCTGTTTGCCCTTTCCTAAAGAAAGTACTATATAAAAATAAATTATGGGCCAGGTTACCTTGATCTTCATGTAAATTAGACCTTCCCTGGATGTTTGAACTTAATGGGAAATTATTTTTTTCAGGTTAGATTGCACTTTGAGATTGGTTTGGAAAAGCATAATTTTAGACTTCCGACGATTTTTTTTTTTACATTCTGTTCACCATCTCTTCTTTTTACAAAGATGCACTGAATTCATAATACTAGGTTATTACTTGTTATGACTCAATCTTCCAAAAACTAAATAAGCTTACTGGGGTACTCTCCTGCTTAGCTACAGAGAAGCTATAAAACCACAAGGTAATAAGGTCAGGATTCCAGATAACTTTATCTCAGTAGAATGATAATAAATCTGGTCATTCTAGTTCAGATAGAATTATTAACATCACCAGTTTTTTAAATGAAAGAAAATGATTCTTATTACCTGAAAATATGGGGTTGGTGTTCATGCCTTGATTGGGTCCTATCACTATAGAATCAATGGCTGGAATACCTAGAGGAATTAATACAGGGGGCCTAGGAATCATGTGAGGTTTTCCCTCTTCAGCGGCATCTACATCTTCATTCTTTGGATTTACTTCGTGTATTTCTGAGTTTGCCATTTGGTTTGGGCTGGTGGTGCTTTGGAGCATGGCTTCATTTAAAGAGGGAGGGTTCAATTCAGGCAATGTTGATGTCACCTTTGAAGGAGGTGTAGTCTTTGGTTTTCTCACTCTCGGTATTTTTGTTGGCTTTTTGGTAGAAGTGGGTTTTTTGGGTGCTTTGGTTGGCTTTTGTGGTTTAGGAGTTGTCACTTTAGAAGTAGTAGCTGTATCTTTTGATTTAGATGTTATTTCTTCAGGTTTGGTCATAGTCTCTTCAGTTTTAGTAGTTGTCTTTGTTGTAGATACTTTGGGTGTAATAGTTTTAGGTTTAGAAGTTGTTTTGGGTGGCATTGTGGTATCTTCAGTTGTGGTAGATATTACTTGTGTGGTTGTACTGGTTATTTTAGATGCAGTAGTCTTCTTTTCTGTCGTAGTAGCTGTTTCTTTTGTTGTAGTTTTAGGTGCAATAGTTGTAATTTCAGATGTAGTATGTATGGCTTTTTCTTTTGTTTTGTCTTTAGCTGTTGTAGTCATTTCAGGTTTAGTCACGTCAGGAGTTTTGGCTGTAGGTAAAGCAGGTTCCTTGGGATCTTTTTCAAGAGCCTTTGGTGTGGGTTCTTCGGGAAACTCAGGGGTTGGTTTAGCAGGGCTCTCAGGGGTGGTGAGAGGCTCCACAGTGATACTTGGAGCAGGTGCCTCAGGAATAGTAGTAGGAAAGGGCTCCTCGGGGGTGGCAGGTGCTGGCACCTCAGCAGTAGTGGGGGCCAGTGGCTTGGTGGTGGCCGGTTTGGGCTCCTTGGGTGCGGTAGGAGAGGGT
>PVKH010015266.1:0-16160 GCA_004027955.1 Chaetophractus vellerosus | reverse complement strand
AGTGGAGCTGCAACTCCTACTCTTTAACTCTATGGAATCATCCAGGACACTTGGAAGTGATGATGATGATATACAATGGCCATCCCAAGGAATGGAGAGAGTCTGCAGCTAGAGGTAGCATAATCCCATCCAACTTATCCATGGGATATAAGCCCCCTCTCATTTGGAGGTGGAGGGGACATCACCATCTCAGATTCCTCTGGATTGGGGGAAGAGCTATGGACTAGAGTGGACTTACTAGTATTCTGTTATAAACTTATTGTGATTCATGCAGTGGAAGAAACTATAACAATAATGTGGAGCCAGTGGTCACTGGATGCTTTGGGATCTGGAAGAGGGAAAAGCAGTTGTAATATAGGGGCATTTTCAGGACTTGGGAATTATCCTGAGTGACATTGCAATGACATATATGGGCCATTTTATACCATCATATAACATGCAGAACTGTGTGGGACAGAGTGTGGTCTACAATGTGAACAACCTATGCTTAGTGGCAAAGCTCCAAAATGTGTATATCTAGTGCAGGTGATGTACCACACTAATGAAGGATGTTTATGTGGGAGGTTGTGGGAGGTGTGGGAGGTGGGGCATATGGGAATCTCTATATTTTGTGTGTAATATTTATGTAATATAAGTATCTTTTAAAATATATATATAAATTTAAAAAAAAATCCCTTAGAGGTCCAGAGGAGAGGGGTATATGAGCCACATATCTGATTGCCCACATTTGAGCTCAGAAAGAAAGTAAGTCTAGAAGACAATCAGAGACTTCAACTGGCAAAGATGTATCTTGCCACATAGCAGGACATCACGATCATCAGCAGCACACTTTTGGGAAGACAGCATCTCAGATGATGCCTTGATGTGGGCATTTTCACAGCATTAGAGATAAACTTTTAACCTAACAACTTCCTATAATAAAAGCCAAACCATTTATGCTGGTTAAATGCTCCCAGCTGCTTTAAAAAGCAAACCAAACCAAAACAAAACAAAACAACACACTTACACTAAAATTGACATCTCTAAGGCAAACATTGCCCCACCAGAACAAAGGGATTCAGAAAAAAATAAGCACCCTGTGCCACTGTCAGTGTTGGCTCTCCTGGTCCTCTGGCTCCCATGGTGAATACAGGATTCATATTCCCACTAAGCTATTACTTCTGAGGAGGTAACTGAGGACTAAACCTTCCATTCAAAAGTGGTAAACCTGGAATAACCTTTACAACCTTGAACTCTCTTCTGGAGGGATGAATGATGTAATAAAATTACTATGTCTAAATTTGAATTTCTTCTCAGGATTTGCTTAAGCACTCCCAGGCTAAGTTCCAGGCAGGCTCTAGGAATGCATTCAGATTGGATGGGCTGAGAAATCGTAGCTTAAGTCTTTTGAACCCATGGTTTGAAGATTGGGGTAAAAGAAGGTATTGAATGCAAAATAGGGCCAACATTCTGCAAATGCCTTTCAGAAACATGAGAACTTGGCAGCTTACTTCAATAGTGAGGAGCACATGGGTCCTGGAGTCAGATCTCCAGAGATAAAAACCAAATCCCAGACAGAGATCATATCCTAAGCAATACCTTGGTTGGAATGACCTTTCATTAGCCAAAAGGCAAGGACAGCCCTTCCTTACTATAGCATGAATATGTGGGATGGTTCAGGCCAATTCCTTACCTCTCTTCAGGGCTTCATGACTACCTAAGCTGTTTTTCCCCATGGAAAGGAAAATGACTGGGGAGTGATTCTGCAAAACCCAAGCCATTACATGGGATAACAGGCTTGGGCGTTCCACTAGCGAGGCAGCTTGTGATGTTGATGAGGCGAATGCTAAGCAGGGATCTGGCCACAAGCAGACCCACTATTTTACCATTAGGATCTTCCTATACCTTGGAATTTTTCTGTTAAATGCAGCTTTCAGTGATGATCCATTACATTTATAACTGCACATCTGTTCACCTTTCTGTCAATTTGCCTCTATCAAACTGAAGAACTGTTATTTGCAATGTGATTACTAAGGGGACTATGAAATCCTCCTCCTCACAAATAATGTCAGTCCACTATCCCACCAAATACATTCCTCTGCCAGCCACCCTTGTTTTGTGGAGGATGCCACCCTTCATGCAGATGCTCAGGTAAAAATTTTCGTGTTAACCTCCTATCTCCTATTTTCTCTTGAACTCACAGTCATCAACAAGACAGGTGTCCTGGATCTGATCTTGTTTTTGTCTCTCCATCTGCACTGTTCCTGCCTGGGTCTCCCTCTCACCATGATCAGCATAGAGTCATGGTCAGAGACCCAACCCGGACTCTCTGTTTCACCTTTTCCTCTACATTGCAGTCACTGTGATTTTGAATTAAAATTCTTTTCTCTAACTAATGAGTGTCCTCAGTCATCTGGCCCATGTCAGATTTTTGCTCCCTCACCCTGCATATGACTCAGTGTTCCAGCCACTCTGAACCCTTCTTAATACTCACAACCCTCATGTTCATCACCCCTACTGAGTGCTATCACCTGGTCTGGCCCGTCATCCTTCAATGCTTGTTCCAGCCACCCTCACTGCTCAGATTCCCTCTCCTCAGGCAGAGCTTGCCTAATGTCTACATCTATGAGTTACCCCACTCTTTTGTCCCCAAAATGCTGTACTCCCTTCCTTTCCTGCTTATTCTTCTCTATCACCCTTAATATTTACTGACATGCCATGTATTCTCTTTAATTTCTTTTCAAATCTTCCTTTTTCTACAAGATTATCAGCCTGACAGTGACAAGGACTTTCTTATCACCATTGATCTATCCCCACAACCAAGCCCAGTTTTCTTTCTCTATTTTGGGGAGAAGTCATGGTGTTTTATTGGTTGATTTATGTCATGTGGATGACTCAAATGCTGAGTGTCACTTGCTGCTTTCATTGAGGGTCATTAGAAACTACCAGTTTCTGCTCACTGTCTACCATAGCATGATCATATATGACTTGAGCTATTATCTTAGGGCTACCAGCTGTTTCCCTGGGAAAGGAGCTTCTTGCTACTCCATCAGCTTTCCATTTAGGTGTGTCATTTAATTGGAAAGCAGGAGGGAGAGATGGGTGAGGGGTGGGGAGTGTAGATTTTTATGTTGTCCAAGAGGGATTTCTTCCTGCTTAGAGAACTCATACTGCACCACTCTTGCATGGGAATATGAATATCAAAATGTGAATACATAACTCTTCAATTTTTATTCTTTACTATTTTCAAATATACCACTGAATTCTTTAAAATTCTTTGTAAGTATACTGTTTAACCTCTTCCCAAGAAAGATAAAAATTCTCCTTTGATTTTTATTTTACAACTTTTCAATATTTTAAGTAAAATTTACATGTACTGATAACTTATGTTTCTTGGGAATGTACTCTTGCAAGTTTATATTGCTTTTGTCTTAAAAGACCCAAGACTGAACTGCATATATGTTCAAATTATAATTATGTATGTATTATATATTATGTAGATGATAATAATAAATGAAAGTTTATGCTTATAAGATCAACATAAAATTATAATATGAATATATGAACATAGTAATAAAGAAATAAATGAATAGATATAAACATATACATAAATTTCAAGTAATTTCTTAAGTATATGAACAATCTTGTCATCATCAGTAGTTTTTTTCATGTTGAGTTTCTGTAAAGATAAAGTCATATTTCTGGTGTGTTCCAAACTCTGTGTGATTGATAGAGGAACTGATCATGGAAGAAATCACTTGTGTGTCCATGAGGTGACAGTAGAGGAACTCCATGCCATGGAGGGCATTCCCTTGATCCACTGGCCTCAAAAACTCTCAGATGAAATTGGACAGAGTCATTCCAGCCTGTTGGCTCTCCAGGCCTGAGTGGAGCAGAAGTTCAGTGTTGCCTGAAGTTCAACCAAGGCCCACTCCTGGAGGAAAGAACATCAGGGAGTAGAAGCATTTCCAAAGAGACTGAATTTGGAAATGTGCCTGGTGCTGTGCTGGTTCAAATGTCCTCTTCTTGAGACTCCAGGGCTTTTAGCATCTGCTTCATCTCATCTCCTTGTTTGGAACATCTGGATCTCTCTTCCTTTATTTCTAGGTCCACCAAAGTTAATTCCTCCCTCAACTTTGCTGTCATTCCCTTAGCCTTTCTGTAGGTGTCAATAAGGCTGGGCATTTCTAAAGATGCTTTCTCTAATCTAGAAACCCCTAAAGATGACTTAGTCTCTAAATATCTCTTGTGAGCAGCACTCATCTTATCAAAAAGTTGACATTTCTTGTCAATCAGGGTAGCTAGTGTGCCTGCAAGCTGTATTTCACATTTTATATGAAGCCAACTTGTAACAGGCTGCTCAAGTCTGAACAATAGGAGACTCACCAAAATGCTGAAGAAAGATTGAAATGCCCCTGAGTCCCACTGCAGGTTGTGGAATGGGAAGTATGGACTAGCATCATTGCGCTCCATCACCACCTCTCAAAGATGCCCCAGGATCATCCAAAATACAAGATCCAGAGTGCTACAGGTCCTCCAAGACACTGATGTCACCACAGGACTCTGCCCAGTAACCCTGTATCCACAACAAACCCCAGAGAACTCCACAACATTCTGCCTGGAATCCACAAGCAACTGAAAGCCCAGCTGCTCATCAGTGAAGTAGTCAGTGGAGGAATGATACTGGAAATAAAATGTTCTTATCTCCATTACACTCTCAACAACAGTCTTCTCTCTTTCTCTCTTATTGTTTGTTTAAAATTGAGGTAAAATTTAAATACAGTTAAATGTATTGATCTTAACTGAATGATGTCAAAGTTTTCAAATGATTCATACCCTTCCCCTACAGTATCCAATCACCCTATCATTACATGAATCATTTCCAATAATATTGAAAATCATCTTTATACCCTTCAATAAATAACCATGTCCAAACATATTCATCCTTGTTCTGATTTGCAATCCTTATATATTCAAATTGCCAAATTTTGAAATTCATTAAAATGAAATAAATTGGACTTTACATTTGATGCCTTAATCTTTTGCTCAAAATATTGTTTTGAGATTCATTCTTATTGTATGGAGAATCAGCAGTTCCCTTGTTCTTTATAATTGAGTCCTCTGACAATGAATTATTGTATTATAAAATATTTATTAATGTTCCTCCTTGTGGATATGTGGGTCCTTCAAGTTTAGAGTATTATGACCTAAAGATACTGTGAGTATCCATGTACATATCCTTTATATAAGGACATGTTTTCCTTTCTCCTGGGTGATAAAAAAGAAAGCTTACTCCTAAAAGATCCCTCACATCCCACTAACTGCTGCATTGCATCAGCTCTATTTGGGACATTTGGTTTCTCTGTACTTCTTGAAGTGCTCCCATCACTTACTTCTGGTTCACCATATTCTCCTTTTTCTTTTTATTATCTGGACCATCTAGCCATTCCATCTCAGCCTCTTCTGCTGGTTCCTGTTTTATTTCCAAAAATCTCTCAGCATTAGATTTCTTCAGGGCTTCAAACTTTAATCTTGTTTCTGCTTCAGGAAATGATTCACTTAATGATCATTTGGGTAGCCATATAATTTTTCTGTAACTTTTATGCAATCTATGTATCTTTTTAAAAAAATGATAATAATAATAAAGCAGAACAAACAAACAAAAAAGAAATGTTGGGGGCAAGAAGGCAGTGGGAGGAAAGTACTGAAAGAAAATCATGAGAACAAAGAATTTTATACCCAGAATAGCTCTCTTTCAAAAACATTTTTAATATTTTTGATATGTAACTCCACATACAGATTATACCATGCAAATGCCTTAAAGTAATGATAAATGTATGGCTTGGAATTCAAAAGAAATAAAGACACAATGTGTGATGAGAACTTCATAAAGAGGGAGGATAGAAGAGTACCTGAACATTGTTTGTGGATGGTATTCAAGTTAGGTAGGTGTAGCAGTTTGGCAATATTTATGAATTCCAAAAATAGATACTGGATTATATTAGTGAACTGGTCTTTTCCTCTGGGCACATTATATTATATTGGATTAAGAGGCTTACTTGATTGGATAATGACTGAGGCTTTATTTGGGCCACATCAGTGGGGCATTGAGTCCCAGGCCCTTGGTGAGTGGGGACTCACAGATAGGAGATAGGTCAGAGGACAGAGTTGGAGCTTTTTTTTTTAACCTGGAGCTCCAAGAAGTAAGCACACAGAGGAGCTTCATTGTGCAGAAGGAGAGAAGGCCCCAGGAAAAGAGGAAAGCCATTTTCTGATAGTCTACAGATGGCCTTGTGGAGAGAACAAGCAGCTGAGCCCAGAGAGAATCAAGTCCCAGAAAGAGAGACAAAGCCTAGAGAGCCTGATCATGGAGCCTTAAGAGGAAGAGGAAGGCTGAACATTGGCATCCACCTTGCTCCAACACATGGCAATAGACTGGTGAGGGAAGTAACTTATGCTTTATGGCCTGGTAACTTTAAGTTTCTATCCCAAATAAAAACCCTTTATGAAAACCAAATGCTTTCTGGTATTTTGCATCAGCACCCTTTTGGCTGATTAATACAGTAGGTATCAAATCTAAAGACAATGTTATAAATTTGAGATGATAAATTAACCTCCACAGTAACTAAAAAGAAAATATTAGAAAACTATGCAAAAAAGGAATTAAGTGATTCTGAGCAGTATACTACAAAAGATCAACTAAATAGAAAAGGAGGCAGTAAAGAATGAATTGATGGAACCTGAAGAGGCCTGTATCCATTATTGCAAGATCATGCTGAACAATTCTAATGCCCTATACATGCCCTATATTCCATCTATTCTATTCTTCCCTCCCCCTCCCCTTGGAACCTATGGTAACCACTAAGTTACAATTTTTGAAGAATAAGATTTATAGTTACTTGCAATAATATTGATGGCTAAACAAATTGGTATGGTTTATTAGGCACTGCCTATGTTCTCGAGGGATTCTTGTTCCTCTAACTGAGAGCAAAGCAGGACTTCCCAGGATAAGAGTTTGATATTTTCTGGATTACTTTGTGGGGCTCCACACACTAATATAACACAAAAAGCCAAAATGAACACATATATTACATAGAAGCCTGGTCCAGGGACACCCTGTCCCATGTATCCTCTCACATCCAACTCCCTACACCAGTAACCCTCCCCTACAATTTCTGCCAAAAGAAAACTCCCAACATTATAGTTTTAACCACAGACCTGCTAAACTCCAGAATTGATCTGCTCCTTTCCCCGACCCTTCCCCTAGGTCCATGGATACTCCAACCCAAACCTCCTAAACTACTTCCCCTTGCAGACCAGCACCACTGAATCCAGTCACATCATTGCACCACCACACTCA
Organism: Chaetophractus vellerosus; assembly: GCA_004027955.1. NCBI lineage: Eukaryota > Metazoa > Chordata > Mammalia > Cingulata > Chlamyphoridae > Chaetophractus > Chaetophractus vellerosus. Next base: position 8,821 of record PVKH010015266.1, on the reverse strand, counting down.
TCCACTGGACAACTACACCTTTCTACCTTATCATAGATTTTGCCCATATGGACATCGGCTGACCATCCTCTACCCTTTTTCATCAAAACCTATAAAAGTGCATCATCCAATATGTAAACCATAATGTAAACCATTGACCATGGTTAGTTGCAATGATTCAATGTTTGTACATCAACAGTAACAAAGGTAGCATCTGCATGTAAAAGGTTATTAATAGGGTAGATGGGAAAGGCAGAAGGGCAATGGATGTATGGGAATCACGTGTATTCTCTATGTGACTTTTCTGTATCCTAAAGTGTCTTTGAAGGAAATGAATAAAAACAAAACAATGGGGGAATATATGGAAGAAAATATCACTGTACATATAAGACAGCAGATCTTACTGAGATGAAAGGCACAATGTCTACAATGTTCTGTTAATTTCAAATTTAAAAAACACAATATTTTTTGTTTTTTGGTTATTTTTAAAAGTTTCATTTCAATTTCTTATTAATTTTATTTGGTTATTTTCTTGACTTCATTTCTGGAGAGGTTTTTGATCACAGAAAGGTCACAGCAGAGGTTCTAGAGGATCACTGGTTCAGGGTGTCAGTGATTGGTGGTCATTTGGAAATATGCAGAGATGAATGCAAATGAAAACACAAAATGCCCAAACTTATGACAAATATTAGATAGAATGACAAGAAAAATACAGAGAGAATGCAAGCAATAAAAATCGTTGGCATTGAAAAGGGGGAAAATTATTGCTGACCTTACAGATATAAAAAGGATTATAAGGGCATATTAAGAATCACTGTATGCTAACAAATTAAATAACATATTAATTTGAATGGACAAATCCCCAGAAACACACAAATTGACTAAACTGTCTCAAGAACAAATAGTCTCAAGGGACCAACAGGTATGTAATATCTCAGTTATCAAAAACTTCTCAATGCAAAGGGCTTAATATTCATAATACATGAAAAAGATTTTACAACTCAATGATAAAAAGATAAATGATCGAATTAAAAATCGGCAAAAGACTTGAATAGATATTTTTCCTAAAGAGTAAATACAAATGGAAAAAAAAAACATGAAAAAATGTTCAACATCACTAGCTATTATGCAAACGCAAATCAAAACTACAATGTAATAATATTTCATACTTATGTTAATGGCCACTGTTAAAAAATAAAACAGAAAATTACAAGTGTTGAAGAGCATGTGGAGAAATAGGAACACTTATCCACTGTTGTTGGGATTGTAGACTGGTGCAACTGCTGTGGAAAACTGGTGGTTCCTAAGGAAGCTAAATATAGATCTGCCATATGATCTGTTAATTCTACTATTAGGTATATACTCAGAAGAACTGAAAGCAGGGATTCAAACAGATCTTTGCATACCAATGTTCATAGTGGCATTATTCACATTTGCCAAAAGATGAAAATAACCCAGTTATCTATCAGCAGATAAATGGATAAACATGTCATATATGCACATGATAGAATATTATTCAGCTGTAAGAATAAATTTTAAATCCATTTGATAACATGGATGAACCTCAAGGACATTATATTGAGTGAAACAAGCCAGACATAAAAGGACAAATATTATATGATCTCACTAATAGGAATTAAATATATGAGAAAACTCAGGAAGTTAATGGCTAGAATAAAGGTCATCAGAAGACAGACTGAGAGTAGAGAAGGGGAAACTGGGGCATAATTTGTGCAGGATTTAAAATATGCTGATTGTTAATGTTGGAAATGGATAGAGGTAAGGATAGCATGTTACCATGATTGTAACTGACAGTGGTAATATGTGGGTGTGACTGACATTGAAAGGGAAAGTTTAGGTTCATGTATATCACTAAAAGGAAAGCTAGAAGATGATGAGACTGTATAAAATAGTGAATCCCGTGTGTGGATGATGAGTGTGGTCAATAGTACAAAGTAGAGTATTCTTGCCTGAATCAGAACAAATATATCTTGATATCACAAGATGCTAAAAAATAGCTTGGTATTGGGTGGAAATACACCTAAACCAAACTATGGACTGTAGAGAATAGTAATATATTAATATTTTTCCAACAACGATTAAAGAAAATGTAAACTAAGTAAAAGAATCCAGACAGACAAAAGTACTACATATTGTTAGACTGCATTTGTATAAATGTAAATATCAATAAATTTATACAGATCGAATTAGATTATTGGTTACATATGGTTAGGGAAGGACAGAGAAATTAAGTGGTGACTGCTAATTGGTAGGGGTTTTTTTAGTAATGAAAATGCTCTAAAATGGACTATACAGATGAATGCTCAATGCTGTGATTATACCAGTGATTTATTTATACTTTAGTCGTATTGTATAGTATGTGGATATATTTCAATAAAGTTGCTTAAAGAAAAAAACAAAATCCTCTCAATGTAGTAAATTCAAAGACAATAAGGCTTCACTAGTGATTTAAATAGAATTTATCTAAAGAAGATATACAAATAACCAATAGAACATGAAAAAAATGCCCAACATCATTGTTTATCAGAGAAATGCAGATCAAAACCAGAATGAGATATCAATTAAGATCCAGTAGATGTCTGTTATTTTAAAAACAAAAAATAGTAAATGGGGTAGATACAGAGAAACAGGAATCCTAATATATTGCTAGCAGCATTGTAAAATGGTGCAGACACTTTGGCAACCAGCTTGGCAGGCCCACAGGAAGGTGAAAATAGAATTACCACATGACGAGCAATCCCACTTCTTGGTGTATACTCAAAAGAAATGAATGCATGGACTCAGATAGATATTGGTACACCGATATTTACAGCAGCATTGTTCAAAGTAGACAAATGGTGGAAGCAACCCAAGTGTCCATCAACAGATGAATGAATAAACAAAAAGTGGTATGTACACATTGGAATGTTATTCAGCCATTAAAGTGGAGGATGCATACTACAGCATGGATAAAAAAAACTTGAAGACATAATGATTTGTAAAATAAGCCAAACACAAAATGACAAATATTGTTTGAGCTTCTTTATATGAAATAACTAGAAGGACATTTCATAGAAGCACATGGTAGATTGTATTTTATCAAAATCTGGAGAGGAGCAGAGGGAGGTGTTACTGTTTAATGGGTACAGAGTTTCTGTTTGAGGTAATGAAGAATTTGGGGTAATGGACACTGGTGATGGCAGCACAATAACATGAACATAATTTATCTCATTGAAACATCTCCTTGACAGGGCTTAAATGGGAAAATTTGAATAATATATATGGTACCACAAGTAGGAGACCTTTTTTAAAAATAATGAGAAACATAGCATCTCACACACATGAGAATAGCTCTTAAAATTAAATACTGGCAAAGATGCAGAAAATCAGAGACCCTCATACAACATTGCTAAGAATAAAATGATGCAACAAACACTGTGAAAAACAGTTTGGAGGAAACAGAATTATCATATAACCTGGAATACACCCAAAATGATGGAAGAGCAGGAACTCAATCAGATAGTTTTGTACACCCTTGTTCACAGCAGCATTTTAATAATATACCAAAGATGGAAGCAACCCAAGTACCCATTCATAGATAAGTGGATAAAAAATATGGTACATACATACAATGGAATATTACTTGGCTATAAAAAGAATGAAGTACTGATACATGTTACAACATGAATGAACTAGAAGACATCACATTGAGTGAAATATCAGACACAGAGACATTCCACAAGATCTCACTCATTTGAAATAACTGGAATATCCAAGTTCAGAGACAGAAAGTAGATTATAGCTTACCTGGTGCAGCACAGAGGGACAAGGGGGACTTAACACATAATGGGTACAGGGTTTCTGTTTAGGGTGATAGGAAATTTCTGGTAATAATGGTGGTGACCTTAGCACAAGGTCAGTGTAATTAATCCCACTTAATGGTATGCTTGGGACTGGTTGAGATGGTAAACTGTATGTGGTATATATGTTTCCACAATTTAAAAAAAGGAGCAACTAAAGTCAATGACAATTCAATGCAATACATGATCCTAGAAGGGATCTAATAAGGGAGGACAAAAGACTCAGACATTATTGGGACATATTAAAAAACTGGAATATAGACTATACCTTATAGCAATATTAAATGTTTTTAACTTAACTATAGATAGGCATTTAAAGCAGTGAAGATCCTAGTTCTTAGGAAATGTACATGGAAGTACTGTGTTCAAGGAGCATGGTATATCCAACCTACTCTTAAATGTTTAGGAGAGAGAGAGGAAGAAAGAAGAAAGGAAGAGGGATGGAACTTCAAATTTGACAAAATGTTAAAAATGGTAGATCTGAGTATGAGAAGCAGGGATACATGATGGTATTCTTTATTTTTGCAATCATCCTGTAAGTCAGAAATTTAGATAATTTTAGAAATAGAAGGAGGTGGGAATGAGAAGGGAATTAAAATGGTACACTACAAAGTATCAATTAAAAACTGTAACCAAAAATATATGTAAAGTGAGAAGCAGATGTGGCTTAAGCGACTGGGCTCCCATCTACCATATAGGAGGTCCAGAGATCAATTTCCTGGGCCTTCTGGTGAAGGCAAGCTGGCCCATGCAGGAAGCTGGCCTGAGCAGAGACCTGGCCCAAGTTGAGTGCTGGCCCATATGGAGTGCTGGCCGGTGCAGGAGTGCTTGCCCAGCAAGATGATGCAACAAAAAGAGGCACAGAGCAGAGACAATAAGAGATGCAACAGACTAGGCAATGAGGTAGCACAAATGATTGGGTGCCTCTCTGCCACTCTGGAAGAACCCAGATTGGTTACCAGTACTGCCTAAAAAGAAGATAAGCAGACAGAGAAGAACACACAGTGAATGGACACAGAGAGCAGACAGTAAGTGCAAAACAAAGGGGGGGGAGAAATAAATAAATTTTTATAGAAAAAAGTACATGTAAAAAACAAGTAAAGTGTCAATTTTAATTCTTTTGTTGTAAGTTAATACATTATGCCTGTCCCTGCTTGCTCAAAATATTTAGTTTAATAATTTTCATTTAAGTAATTGCTTCACTGAAGCAGAGTTTAGCATGAATAAATGATGATACAACCATTTATTTCCTATAAGAGACCCAATTTATTTTTTTAGGAGGTACCAGAGATTGAACCCAGGACCTCAACATGGGAAGCCAGTGCTCAACCACTGACCTACACCTGAACTGAGACCCCCTTTAGATCTAAAGGCCCAGAGAAGTTGAAAATGAAAAAATGGGCCACAACACTAAAATACTGCATGCAAATAATAACAAAAAGAGAATTAGGCTCACTTGAGTAATAGCAGACAAAATTAAAACAAATATGGTTACAAAAAACAAAGAATCATTTATATATCCATAAAAGGGTCAATATATCAAGAACATATAAAAATTATAAACATATATACAAAGAACAACAGAGCACTTAAATATAGAGAGGAAAAAAATGACAGATTAGAGGGAGAAATAGATCTATCATAAGAATGGGAGAAATTAACTTCCCACTTCAACAAATGGATAGAAAAACTAGACAGATGATCAATAAGGATATAGAGGACTTGAACAACACAATAAGCCAGCAAATTCCAGTAGAATATATTCTTCTCAAGTGCACATTGACATTCCCAGAAGACCATATGTTACCCCACAACATACATAAAAACACTGAAACCATAAGTACCTTCTATAACAAAAGTGGAATGAAACTAGAAATCAATTACAGAAGGGAAATTAGAAAGTTTCACAAATATGTGGAAATTGAACAACACACATGAATCGATGGTTCACAGATGAAATCATGAGAGGAATTAGAAAACTCTTTCAGATAAACAGAAATGAATACACAACATATCAAAACTTGCAGTGTTGCAGCAGAAACGAGACTTAGATGATAAGAAAGTCCAAACAGCACTCAGAGAGGTGGAGGAACAAAGTTTTATTACACTCAGGCCCAGAGGATTCAGTCTCCAAATTCTGGGACCTTCACCTTTCCTGGGGATATATAGATTCTTGTTCATTACCTAGCAGGTTACTGAGGCAAGCAGGTACATTCCTCAAGGAAGTGGGCAGGGGGTTACAAAAGCAGAGAGTCAGGTCAGCTTATCTCTTTGGAGCTCAGGGCTATTAGGGAGGAAGAACCATCCTTTGTTCAGAATTGTAAATTTTAGTTCAAAGGGGTGGGCTAGGAGTGCTTATCTTGCTAACAACTCCTCTGATTCCAAGAAGGAAGGGGGAGGAGGGGAGAAAGGGAGAGGAAAGTTTGTCTCCCTAAAGCTGTGAATTCCTACTGTGGGGGGTTCTGGTCCAGTGATTTCCTTATCAATAGGATGAACAAAAACATAAATAGAAAAATTTATAGCCAAAAATACCTGTATTAAGAAAAAGTAACCACCTCAAACAATAATCTAATTTTACATCTTAAGGAATAGCTAAAGAAGAGCAAACTAAACCCAAAGCTGGTGGAGTGAGAAAATAAAGATTAGAGCACAGATGAATGAGAGTACAGAAAAACAATAGAATCAACACCTAAAAGTTGGTTCTGCAAAAATATCAACAAATTTGAAAATGCTATAGGTAGATGGATAAAGAATAAAGGAAAAACAATAAATTCACTAAAGTCAGTAATGAAAGTGATGACATTTCTAAAATGGGTTTTAAATGTAAACTGTAAGCAATTGTGCCCCAACAGATTAGATATCTTTGACAATATGGACCAATTCCTAAAAAAATACCTTGCCTTTTAAAAATTATTTACTGTCAAAAATTCCTTGTTCTGAAAAAAACACTTTTAGGGCATATTTTTAAAAATATATCTTAGGCAATCATGTATTATGTTTTTTACATTACTCCTGTTTGTATATTACCCTTTTTCTTTCCAGTCTGATCATTTTGCAACACCCCTAAGGGAAGTTATGTCTTTGAGTCAGGGCTGTGTCTTGAGTGGAATTATACAGGCAAATCAATCAATCAGGCACCTGCCCTGTGGTGTTTAAGTTTGGTTTAGAAGAGAATTTAAAGTGAAAATGACAACGTTAACATATGCACCTAGTATCTATGGTCTTCATTTGTTTAGGTGGGACAAACCTCCTGGAAAGAAATGTGTGGTAGCTGAAACCTTAAAGATTTAACTGAGAAGAGTCTCCAAAGATTTGCTTGGGAAAGAAATTGGTTTAATGGGAAAATGTACAAAAACCAAGCAACAGTAGACTGCTTGTTGCAGAAACTTAGAGCACAATGAACTGCAGGCAATTGATTTGGACTGGACTGCAGATGGAAGCAGAAAGAAGTATTCAGGATGTGAAGGCCATTGTAAGCTCTATGGTCCTTATTCTAAGGATGGTGGGAAAGCATCAACAATGTTAAAGAATGACATGATGAGATATTTATGTCCAAGACAGGCCTTTAGGTCTATGATGCATTAAGGTAAGGACAAAAGAGTACAGCAAGAGAAAATGTAGGAGGGTACTGGTGAAATTTAAATATTGAATAATGGATGCCCATAGACTTGATGAGAAAAATGGGACCAGTGACATGGCATGTAATTTGGAAAATGAAGTCAGGAACAATTTAACCTCATCTCCCTGAATTAAACCTAGACAAAGTAGAGATGACGTACTTGGGGCCTCACTGAACCAACTTAAGAGAATCCAACTAGTGCAATCTGAAACAATTTGTGCATTAAAATAAATAATAGATGAGATCATAGTGAAAAAGATGGAATACATTAATCTGTAGCATTACAGAATCATGGATCTCGTTATGATCAGAAAGTTGTGCATTTATCAACATAATGAATTTTGGAAAAATTTCATTGCTCTAAAAAGAAAAAAACCCATACTCTTTATACTCCTCTATTTTTGACACTTAGAATTGGTGTGGTATCTTTGCAACAATTGATAAAAGAATATTAAGATATTGCTGTTAACTATACTCCACATATATTGGGTGTATTTTTCCCATACATCACCCTATTCTTAAAGTTTTTTATTAGTAATGTACATTTGTTATATTTAATGGAAAAACATTCTTATTTTGTACTCTTAACCACATTCATCATCCACAGCAGGGTTCACTAATTTATACAGTACCATATTTCAACCTCTAGCTTTCCTTGTAGTGACACGATGACCCTAAATTTCCCCCTTTAAACCACATTCACATGCAGAATTCAGTGCTGTTAATTACACTCATGATAATGTGCTACTGTTACCTCTGTCCATTTCCAAATATTTACAATCAACCTTATTAAAAATTCTGCACAAATTAAGCATCAGCTTCCCATTGTCTACACACATTCTCTCTCCTGGTAACCTATATTTCATTTTAACTCCATGTGTTTGCTCATTATAATGAGTTCATGTTATTGAGAACATATAATTGTCCTTTTGTGTCTGACTTCACTCAAAGTATGGTCCTCAAGCTCCATCCGTGTTTTCACATGCATCGGGAACTTCATTCCATCTTATAGCTGAATAATATACCATTTGTATGTACCACATTTTGTTTATCCATTCATCAGTGGATGGATACTTGAGTTGACTCTGTCCTTCAGCATTTGTGAATAATGCCACTTTGAACATCGGTATTTGCATCCTTATTTTCACTTCCTCTGAATATATACCTAGTAGCAGGATTGCCGGACCATACAGCATTACCAACAATCTGTCTTCTACAAAGTTGTGCATTTTACTTTTCCCCCAGCAGTGAATAAGTATTCTTATTCCTCAACATCCTCTCCAATACTTTTTGTTTTGTTTGTTTAAGAGAGGCCATTGTAATAGCTGTGAAATGATATCTCACGGTATCATAAGAATCATAA
>PVKH010015265.1:0-10078 GCA_004027955.1 Chaetophractus vellerosus | reverse complement strand
GTACCCTCCAGCATTAGCTAAAGGTCAAAGCTTCAAAAGCTCATATTACTTAATAAAAAAAAGAATTTTATCGTAGGTCACAAATTGGAGAATGTAGGAAAGAAACTAACAATGTTTCTACAAAGGAAATGGGAAGGAAGGAACTAATAAACTTATATGTGCTGGGTATTGTGTTAGATGCTTTACATATATATTCTTTTTTAATCATTGCACATATATAAATGAGATATACTTCCTCTATTACCAAAAAAAAAAAAAATCAGTAAACACACACAAAAAAAACAAAATGCTGAGGCATAGAGAAATTACAGCTAGGATTCTAATGTTTAACTTTGCAGTTTATACTCTTACACTTTTATAACTTAGAAAAATAAGAATAAAATATATTTTTAAAATATACAACAATTTAACATCAATTGTCAAAGGAGAAAGACAAAAACAACACATAAGCACATAGTGGCCTTTAAACAAATTTACACAGAACTAGCTCGTCTAGATCAATAGGACCAGGTCATTTGGCCAGCAAAAGCCTAAAGAAGGTATAATCATTGGGCTTAGAATTGCACCAGATTCCATATGTTATATGGAGGACAAAAAATTTAGAATGTCTATGCTTCCTGAAGTATATATTCTATTAAATGGAAACACCTAGGCAAATCAAAATTTGGATTTTTAAAATATATTATTTTTAACAAGATAATAGCATCATCAAAAAACACTGTTTTAGTGGTTTATTTATATTTAGAGCTGTATTTCCAAGTTAGGGTTGGAGATGTTAAATGAAGGGTGTTTAAAAATTTTAAACCAATTGGTTTGGGGCATTCCCTAGCAACTGTTACTGTTCTGTAAATGTCCCTATGAGGTAAGTTGATACAATAAACTTGAAGAGAAAAATTTATAGTTCATTTTGGAGGGAAGATTTGTCTCTACTCACTCCATCAATCCTATTATATGTAAACAGGAAACCAAACAAAATCTTCACAGACACAAATATTGCAATTAGTAGAGTTCCCAGCCTTAGGATAACAGTGAAAATAAAAGAGCAGTGAAAAAGAGCTGACATCACTGATCTATTGGATTGCATGTGGAGTCTAGATTTCCATTTACCTGAGATAAAAAAAAGTCTTTGTTGTTTAAACCATTTTGAGAGGATTTTCCTAATACATAATTTACTTCTGAATCTGGCTGAAATAATGTTTCCTTTTCCTACTGAAACAAAATTTAGAATATTTTGATAGAAGTAAGGTCAGTTATCTACAATGTTTTCTTGAAACACTGGTAATTCACACATCAAAATAATTTTTTTATCGTCTAAGCTAATGGTTTGATGCATGACTTATTTTTTAATCAGGATTGTGTAATTCCATACAATTCACTTTGTGATTTTACTTCTATATATTCATATATTTTATATTAATTATGTAATAATTATAGAAATATGCATATCTATTACTTTGATAATTGTTTAAACTGATTTATAAATAAAAGATGCATCAGACTCATTTTTCACCATTTGGAAAGTATAAAATAGTTTCATTAATGTGAATATCTGAAGAATAATATAAACATTTGTCTATTCTTCTTCTAGTGCTTAATCAGCACTACATCTAAGATTATGAAAATATAACTTTCTTAATGAGAATTTAATTTAGCACAAATCTCAGTTATAAATAAATCATTAAGAATTATCTCATGGTCCATTGATTAGCCAATATAATGTTATTCAATTAATGTAATCATGTTTATGGTAGGTTAACATAGAACCTTTGGATATATCAATTCCTAGTAGATTACAGTTAATACTCTCAATTATGCTTATGAGTGATAAAATGGGATTTTTATACATTTCTCATTTAAATATTAATTTAGTAAAGATATATTTTATTACACAAAGAGTATCACAGTGAAATTAGAGTTCACTGTTTAAAATCTAAGATTCTCCATTACAAGAATTTAGGAACAATATGCTATTAGATATCTACCAATTCTTCTCTTCTGGAATTGCCTCTTGAATATTTACCTGCTTGCTAATGAAACGATAAAGGCATTTGACTATTTAAAAATCCCCAGAAAATTTTCTAGATTTTTCTCTCTATTTTTACATGCCATGGAGCAAAATAAAAATGACATAGCTATTGAAAGAACTGACTACAGTGTGAAAATGGATGGCACCTGCTTCAAATGAGGGCAGTCCATGTTTACTTGGAGAAGACTAAGCTAACACCAATTATTTTGCTGCTTGTAATAAAATTATAACAATGTCCTTATTTTTATGACATTTTTGACTTCTAAAGAAAAATGTTGCATTAGCAGAAATTTGGAAATTAAGATGTTTATAATTAACCTTTATAAAGAACATATTAGTAATAAATAAAGCACCAAAATTAGACTTTCTTATTTCAATAATTAAGGATCTGTCTTTCTCAGATTTATTCATTCATTCATGTATTAGACTAATATTTACTGAGCTCACTATATACACTGCTCTAAATCCCAGTAATACAAGAGAAAACAAGAAAATATGATCTGTTCAAGAAACTACTGGAGTCCTATTTTTAATATCACTAAAGGTAAAAACATTAACTATATATTGGTACATATTTTTGGGAGACTATGAATAAAATAAGGACTCCTTAAAAAACATTGAACATATATATTAGTCACTTATAGACAGTCTCTCTCTCTCATTGTTTGCTACATTGTTTAGTTCCCTGGGTGTGGCAGTCTGATATTATTTATGAATTCCCTAAAAGAGAGATTATGTTTGTAAACTAGTCTGTTCCTCTGAGTGTGATACCCTTTGAATGCATTAGATTCAGCTAACATGTCTGGTTAAATTACCTGTTAAGATTAGGGCTTTGATTTGACCACATTAGCAGGGCATGGCTCAGGGTTGAGTCCTGCCCTCTTGTAGGCTGCTATAAACGGACACACCCTCAAGAAGACACATGGAAGAAGAAAGAATTTGCTCATGTTGGTCCTGTCATGTGACAGAAAGGAGCATGGTCAAAGAGCTAAAGCCTCAGGGAGAGATGAGCCGTTTGCCTGATAGTCTGCAGCTGAAGAGAACAGAGCAGCTGAGCGGCTGATAAGGCCTGGAAAGAAACTAACCCTACGCCAGACTGATATAGGAAGCACTGCAAGATGAGCCCTATGCCAGCCTATAGCTGAGATCAGAAGAAGCTGGGCCCACAGAGTCTTAACAGGAAGAAAGCCCAAGTGACCAGGCCGAGATCTCCTACCATCTTGCTTCAACACATGGCAACAGACTTTGGTGAAAAAGCAACCTCTAGTTGTACTTTTTAGGGCCTTGTAACAGTAAGCTTCTACTCCAAATAAATACCCTTTAAAAAAGCCAATAGATTTCTGTACTTTGCATCAGTACCTCCTTAAGGAAATTGTCCAAATCAAGGCATCATCGAAATACTTTCTTCCCGAAAACTGGCTGCCAACGATCCTTGGCTCCACTGTCACATTATAAGGCACATGGTGGCATCTGCTGGTCTCTCCTTTCTCTTTCAGGTTTCATTGCTGTGAACTTCTTGCTTCCGTGGTTTTCTCCCTCTCTTTTTTTCTATGTATTCCTTCCATTTATATAGGACTAGAATAACAGGGTTAAGAACTATCCTGACTGAAGTGGATCACATCTTAAATGGAAATAAGCTCATCAAAATGTCCTACTTACAATAGGTTTATACCCACAGGAATGGATTAAATTTAGGAACATGTATTTCTGGGATATATACAGCTTCAAAACACTAGACTCCACCACCTGGACCTCAAAAACACTTTTACTTTTTACATGTAAAACACATTCATTCCATCACACTATCCCAAAAGCCTTAGTCATTTCAGAAACAATGGCTATTACAGGCCTCATCAAAATTGGTTATAGATGTGGTCTGTTCTGGAGCAGAAGACCTCTCCATCTGTGGATCTGTGATACCTAGAGAGCAAGTTATTTGCAACCAATATACAATGGAGGGGCAGGCACAGGATAAACATTCCCATTCCATAAAGAGAAGTTGGAAGGAAAATACAGGTCCTGGGCCCCAAACAAATCTGAAACCATGCAGGGAATACTCCATTAGATTTCAAGTTCTGACAGTTTTTTTATGGAATTATGTTTTGTCCTCCAGGACTGATGGAGTGGTAACCCCACCCCTTCCATATGTTTGTGCAGCAGCCATACTCTCCCTGAACACAGTGGTGAAGGCAAAAGTCTCTCCAAGCATTGGGAGAGGTGACAAGACTTCCTGCAATACCCTCATAGGCTTCAGCCTCTCAGAACACTGGGGTGACAGCACTCTTTGTAGATAACAGGGCAGAAGACCTTCCCTCTCCAAGTACTGAGCAGACTTTTTTCACACACATGGGTAGGTCTGCTCTCTTGGTCTGATAAGATGTCTTCTGTCCAGTCTTCAGCTTCCATGAGTCCACCCTTGAAGTGATTTTTTCCTCCTTTTAGTCCAAGCTGACAGTGGTTCCATTTATACAGATCTTATAAACCACTTGTCTGTTTTGCAGATAGTGCACAGGAGTCCAAACCCTAAGACTGTAGGACGTTCCACAGATCTTTTCTTGATAACTGTACCTCTAATCCTAACTTCCTCTGAAATGGCTGACTGAGACCAGACTGGGTCTGTTGTGATTTCTTAGACTGCATAAAGCAAATACCATGAAATAGTTCAGCTTAAACAATGGTATTTATTTGCTCACTGTTAGAATCAAGGAAAATGTCCAAATAAAGCCATCATCAAGATAATGTTTTCTTGGGGCCGGCTGGATAGCCCAGTGGATAGGGCGCTGGCATACCACATGGGAGGCCCCGGGTTCGGTTCCCGGGGACCTCTCCTAGCAGGCAGACTGCCTTGAGAATGGCAAGCCACCATGGGCGGGCCAGAGCCACTGTGGGCAGGGCAAAAAGCTACCATGGACAGGGCAAAAGCTGCCACAGGCAGGGCAGGTTGCCTGCGAATGGAGCGCAGCCAGCCACCCGCGAACTGAGAGCCGGCCGTGAATGGAAGCAGAAGCCGCCCACAAGCGGGGAAAGCCGTGCCTGCGCAGTGACCAGTCTTGGCGTGTCGCTGCAGAGGGGGGGAGGGGAGATATGTAATAAAATAAATAAATCTTAAAAAAAAAAAGATAATGTTTTCTTAATGAACCTGGATGCTGGCGATCCTTGGCTCTTCTGCACATGGCAAGGCACATGGCAGCATCTGCCAGTCTCTCCCTTCTCTTCTTGATTTCATTGCTTTCAGCTTCTTGCTTCTGTGGTGCTGTTTCTCTCTCTCTTTCTCTCTCTTTGTATTCATTCCATTTATAAAGGACTCCAGTAATAAGATTAAGACCCATCCTGAATGAGGTGGGTTACACCTTAACTTAAGTAGCCTCATCAAAAGATCCTACTTACAATGCATTTATATCCACAGGAATGGATTAACTTAAAAAATACATTTTTCTGGGTACATACAGCTTCAAACCACCACATACATTGAATGCCAAATTCTGGAAATAAATACTTTGTTACCCCAACTATAAAAGATTTTAAAAAGACAAGTTTATACAAATTTTAGAACGCTATTATAAAAACATGTAAGCTTGTATATCAGAGACCATATCTCTATTAAATGCAAAATGTCCAAACTGGTTTATAATTACATTTTCAGAAAAATACCTTGTCTCCTTATACTACTAATCTTGTAAGAATTTTAAATAATCTTATGCCTTCTTTTAGATTCTTGCTAATACTAATAATCCCAAAATTATCCCTACTACTCTGATATTAGAAAATATCTGTAAAATCAAAGCAAAATAACATTGTTCCTTATAAAAGGGGTTTTGTTTAAGTAAAATACTTTAAGCTGCATAATATTCTGATTTTGATGCCATCATAAAATTCTTCTCATTGACATATACCATTACTCTTTTCGGTTTATAGTTAACTCAGATTAAACTTTTTAAAATTGTAGTTATTTCCTTTAATATTACAAGAAGACTTCTATATTTAGGTATATTATTAGAGGTAGATATGAACATTTTTAAGGCCAAATGAGAGTGTGAAAATAAATGCAATTATCATGAAGAAATCAACTGAGGAAGATAAATAATGGGCTTTGGTATATAGAAAGTGAATCAAAAGATAAAAGGAAAACAGGAAAAATTATAAATTTAAAATGTAGAAGCCTATTTTATAAAAATCACAGCTTGAAATGAATGAGAAAAATGACAAATTACAGGCAGAATAATTTATTTGAAGCAGAGAAAGAAAAAATATCTACTGAACTTATGAATCAGGACAATCAATGACTTCAAAAGGTATATGATAGTTCCAGATAATGAACTTTGTTTTAAAGCGATGAGAAAGATAATGAAGGAATTGCTATTACTGGTTTTCTTAACTATGACAATGACTATCATGAAAAATTCCATAGTAGGACCAATATGTTTAGCAAAAGACAGGCTTCAAATGATAGCATATACTGTAGACTAAATGAGACACTGGGGAATGAGAGGGAGAAGGTGCCATGGTACAGACAGGACACCAGATATTGCAGTGATGAAAGGCAAAATGGTCAAAAAATTTTTTTTATATTTTTCATTTTTTTAATATCTCAATCTTTTAATTTAATTCTAGTTTTAATTTTTTTATTTTTATGTATTTTATTTTTTTAATTTATTTTACTTTATTTATTTGAGGTTCCTTGGCCAGGGATTGAACCCAGGACCTCATTCATGGGAAGCCAGGGCTCAACCACTGTGCCACATCAGATCCCCCTATTTTTATGTATTTTATATCTTACATTTAAACTTATCATTATTATTTCATTTTCCTATTAATTATAAACAGCCATTGTAATGGTTTCATCCTTGAAGAAACTTTGGATCACAGAAGGGTTACAACTGGGGTGGGGAGGATCACTGGTGTGGGGTGTTAGGGATGGGGGATGCATGGGAGGAAGTTCACCTGAGCATAACTACAACATATATAAAAATGTTCAAATGTTCACAGGGCATTGTCACAGTGGGTGGAGAATCACTCAAAAAATAAAAGAATACTGAATTCCCATCCTGGAGAGCTCTGCCACATTTTCTAATGGAGCAGCAACAGTCCCCCAACTGCAGGGACAGTGACTGGAGAAGGAGGATGATCCGCTAATGGGACATTGATATTGATGACTAGCCTTTTGAGTCTTTGCTCTTGAAATTGAAACTTAGCCTATTGTTATGAGGTGCCTAAGGGTTGCCTCCTGAGAGCCTCCTTGTTGCTCAAATGTGGCCTCTCTCTAAGGCAAACTCAGCATATGAATGTGTTACCTTCCTCCCAGCATGGGACATGACTCCAGGGAATGAGTCTCCCTGGCAGTGAGGGATTGCTACCAAGTGCCAACTGGCAATGTGACTGGAAAAAGACCTTGAATAAATGGGGTGGGGGAAAGGTAAAGACAAATGAGATTACATGGCTAAGAGACTTCAAAATGAGTCAGGAGGTCATCCCAGAGGTAATGCTTATGCACATCTCAGTAGGATCTCATAGAACTCCAAAGTGAATATCACCCCAAATAATGGGGCTTCTGAGGGTTCTGGAGACACCCAGTTCTTGGGTCAGGGTGGATAGTTCTGGAGTTTGGTGCCTTGACAGTTGGCCCTACTTTGGAGTTTGTGCTCCTGAGAGTGACAGAGTTGGACTCAACTATGTCTTCCCTGCATGTGGCCTCATCTGTCCCTTCTATTCAAACCTATACTTGATGCTGGAGTTTGTAGGTGTACATCCAGAGACTTGAGGCTTTGGGCTATCCATGTGCCAGCTGAACCCAGAACCTCGGTGGAGCAGCAACTCCTACTCTACAGCTCATTGGACTTACCCAGGACAGCTGGCGGGGAGATGATGATGGACAATGGCCATCCCAGGGAATGGAGAGAGTCTGCAGCTGCAGGCAGGACAATCCCATCCATCCTCCCCATGGGATATAAACCTCCTCTCAATTGGAGGTAGAGTGTACATCACCATCCCAGACTACTCATGATGGGGGGAAGAGCTTTGGACTAGTGTGGACTTATTTGTATTCTACTATATACATATTGTGATTCAAGCAAAGGAAGAAATTACAGCATTGATGTGGAGCCAGTGGCCACTGGAGGCTCTGGGGGTGGGGAGAGGGAAAGGCAGTTGTAATACAGGGGTTTTTGGGGACTTGGGAATTGTCCTGAGTGACATTGCAATGACAGATATAGGCCATTTTATATCATCATATTACCTGCAGAACTGTGTGGGAGAGAGTGTGGTCTACAATGTGAACTATGGTCCATGCTTAATGGCAAAGCCCCAGGATGTGTTGATCAATTGCAATTAATGTGCCACACTAATGAAGGACGTTTATGTGGGAGGTTGCGGGAGGTGTGGGAAGTGGGGCATGTGGGATCCCTATATTTTTTGTGTAACATTTATGTAATCTAAGTATCTTTAAAAAAAATAAACAAATTAGTAAAACAAACTCACTTTTAAAATATAGGGTAAGATGTGATACCTTAAGTTACTAATCTAACATTAACATGGCAAAATGGATAATAGTAAAGAAAACGTTAAGAATTTTCAACTAAATTTATTTTGCCTTATTCCAAAATGTTAAACTATGAAGTACTTTTAACTTGTGTGAAATATTAGGTTTTAACTGTATTACTGTTTCTGTTTTCTAGCTGCTAAGACAAATACCATACCATGGGTTAGTTTAACAATAGGAATTTAATGGCTCATGGAATCAGAGGCTAGAAGACTTGCTTTTTCCTGTGATCAGTATCTTCTGGCTGGCCAGCAATATTTAGGGTTCTATGACAATTCCAACACATGGCAATGCAATTAATTGGTGGTGTCTTAGCCTTTCTCTTCCAGGTTCTGTTAACTTCCAGCATCTGGCTGCTTCCTATCCCTTCTTTCTCTGTGGTTTTCTCTATAAGACCTCCAGTAATAGGATTAAGACCCATCCTGATTCAGTTGGGCCACACCCAAATGATGTAACCTCATCAAGAAGTCCTATTTTACAATGGTTTACAACCCATAACAATGGATTAAAATTAAGAATATGTTTTTCTGTGTATATAACTCCAAAACATGATGCTTACTTAGCTCAAACCCTTTCATTTTACAAATGAGGAATGAATTGTAGAATAATGAAAGATTTTCATGTCATTAGACTAGGAGCTTATATTTGACACTGTACATCATATTACTGAAGATTAACATTATAGTTATAATGGTTATTTTCAACAACATATTTCCATTATTCAAAATATGTCCCTTAATAGGACTTGAATGAATATATGCAAAACACAGACATGCTGGTAACGTGAGGAACCTAGGCAAAGCTTTCTTATCACAATGACTAAAATTAAGTTTTCTTATTTAGGGCAACATTTGTGTGCTTTGTGCTATTTAACATTTTAATAACATGTAATCTCATAATTGGTATAAAAACCCTAAATGAAACAGGAAAATTTATTTGCCTAAGGTGTCCAAAATAGTAAATGCCAGGATTACAACTAAACTATGAAACTAAAGCTCTGTTTTAGCTTCCTGGGATGCTTAAAACAAAGACCATGAAAAACCGTTCACCTTGAACAATGGGAAATTATTATCTTACAGTTTTGAAGCTAAGAAAATATCCATGGCCCGGCTAGATAGCTCAGTGGATAAGCTCGCCGGTGTACCACATGGGAGGCCCCGGGTTCGGTTCCCGGGGACCTCTCGAGCGGGCAGACGGCCTTGAGAAAGGCAAGCCGCCGTGGGCAGGGCAGAGCCGCCGTGGGCAAGGCAAAAAGCCACCACGGGCAGGGCGGAGCCCCCACGGGCATGGCAAAGTCACCCCTGAAAAGCGGAGCTGCCGCCTGCGAACTGCTGAAGCTGAGCAGCCTGCAAAAAAACATGGAGGACTGCTGCCCGCAAAACATGGAGCGGAGCCGCCCGTGGGAACGGAATGGAGCCACCCTCGAACGGAACGAGCCACCGCCGTGGAGGGCCGACTCGGCGCGTCGCCGCGGGGACGGGGGGAGACAAGAAGCAGACATAGAAAAACACAGAAGA
>PVKH010015264.1:0-16161 GCA_004027955.1 Chaetophractus vellerosus | reverse complement strand
AGAGACCCTCATGGTCTACAGCTGAACTTGTGGAAGAAGCAGAAGCTAAGCCCGGAGAGAAACGTAGCCCCGGGAACAAAGGAACCCGGAAGCCTGAACCCTGGAGAAGTCGGCAGCCATCTTGCTCCAACACGTGACTTTGGTAGAAGAAGAAACTTATGCTTTGTGGCCTGGTAACTGTAAGCGTCTACCCCAAATAAATACCCTTTATAAAGACCGACCAATCTTTGGTATATTTTCAAAAGGCACGCCTGTGGCTGACCAAAACAGCCTGCTAGGAGAGGTCCCCGGGAACTGAACCCAGGGCCTCCCTTGTGGTATGCCGGCACCCTATCCACTGGGCTATCGAGCCAGCCCTGGGATCTAGTGTCTTAAGGATGGATTAGCAGTGTACATTTTCCAGGAGCAAAAATATCTATTGTTTGATGTTGGCAACAAAAACAGCAGTTCAAGCAGTGCTGTAAATTATTTACTGGCAGCGGGGCCACCACTGGTTCTGTGGTAAGGATTTGGCTGCAGAACTAGCTGCTATCCTGCCTCTGCTCTTCCAGCTCTAGCATCCCATGTTTTCTGCAAGCTAACCAGCAACCTCTATGCTTAAATCATCCAGTTATTTCCCTGTCCTTTCAAATAAACACTAGCTGTTCCAGAAATTGTTATTCGAAGGGAGGCAGGCAATCACTCAGGGAAATGGAAATGATCCATTGATTGTCTAGCTAGGTTTATCTGAAGGCATTTTAAATCCCGCTGGTCTTATTGGGTGATTCTCAAGCATCTTAGCCTGCGGTGGAAAAAACAATTAAATTATAATTTGTGATCACCTAGAAGAAAGTGTACATTAAAAGCAAAGGTTTAAGAGATTGAGCGACCACTTTCAGAAAACAGTGTGCAGGGCATAAAATATGTAAGGACTATGAGATATGGGAATTCTTCTAAGGATTGAATTGCTTGCAAAAAAATAAAATAAAATAAAAGTTGAATTTCCTAAATCTCTTACCCAAGGCAAGGGCTGAAGCCCAGAGGCATTTTAGTGCTATACTGAAGAATTACTTACTGTTTGCAGCATCTGGGCTTCAACAGATGAGGCCAAACCCAAAGTTTGAATTTGTGAAATGCCAATTTACAAATCTGGTTAGATTTATTATTAGATTAGAAAATTATTTTTAATCTCAATATTAGAAAAGATTCCAAATATTTTGGAAATCTCATAATGAAAAGATTCCCAACTCCCACCTAATATCTAAACACCCCACATTCATAATTTCAGGGGCTGGTCCTCTGTACCAATCAGTTATAACCTTCCCAGAAATTGAATTGAATGTTATGGAAACCTAAAAAGTACAATCTTCCTGTTTTCATACAGGGCAGATCTTTCATAGTGTTCCAAGTCGCATCCAGTGAAATCTAATTTTGGTAATGTCAAAATTGCAGCTATTGGGTTTATTCTCTAACAATTAAAAGTATATGGGGGAGTGTGTATATATATATACACTAAGGAAAATAAACAAAAAAATGAAGGTCCTAGAATCCAACCAAAAGCAGGCAGGAATGGGAGGGGATTTGGCCCTTGAAATAAGGGAACATCATTGGGTGAAATCTATACAGCATCTCAAGTAGTTGTGATCCATGGTCTTGAGAAACCAGGTAGAAGTCCATATTCAGAGGTTAAAGATGGGAATGTGAAAAGGGTGAGCAGAGGATCTGAGCTTTATTCACCTCAGGGGCAACAAAGTTTGGGGATTGAACCATGCCAAGTTATATTGTCTTAGAAATCACCCAGTCATTCCACTGAAATCCCGGAAGGACTCTACCTTCACATTAATGACAATTCCCAAGACAATAGCTTCATCTTGATATTAAGGGTGAAACAGAAACAGGAAATAAAATGCAATATCCTAACAGGACTAATCAAGAGAAAAATAGAGAAAACATAAATCACCCTTGACAAAAATGAAAGAGAATACATTATATGAAAAATATGCACTTCTTCCCCTACTTTTCTTTACACAAAAATACATTCAAATTTGATCATGGGCCTAAAAGCAAAAGCCAAAACTATAAAACTTCCAAAACTAACAAAAGGAAGCATATTCATATTTTTTTTGAGTAGGCAAACGTTTCTAAGAGAAGAAACAAAAATATCTGTTTTATACTTATAAATTGGATTCATCAGAATTAATAACTACTGGGTATCAAAAGACACTAGGAAATATAAAGTTAAGCCAATGGCTGCATTAAACATTCACAATTTATATATTTCATCAAATAATTGCTGTCATAATATATAAGTAACTTTTTAATTAATAAATAATACACAAATGTGAAGAATACATCATTGAATACTTTATGACAGAAGGGACCAATATTGCCCATAAGCATATGACATTAAGTAATGCATATAAAACTATAATGAGATAACAGTTCACACGTACTGGAATGGTTACAGTTACAAAGTCTGACAACATAGAATGCCATAGAGGATGTGGATCACCGAGAATTTTCACATATTGCACATGGGAAAATAAAATAGTCTAAAATTTTGGAAAACACTTCTGCATTTCCTTATGAATATAATCATAAAGCTTCATTATGACCCGTTAATATACTCCTAGGTAATATGCAAAAGAAAACAAATATCCACAAAAGTGCCCTTACAAAAATATTTATAGCAGTTTTATTCATGATAGTCAGAACTAGAAACCAATTGTACATAAAAAAGAGAGTGAATAAAATACTGTTATATTTATAAAATCAAACATTACTTATTCATTAAAAATAACTGTATTATACAACATCATGGAGGATACACAAAAATCTGAAGTTAATAAAAAGTGTAAGAAGAAGAAGAAGAAAGAAACAAATAAGATCTAAAACCAAAAAAACTCTTAGAGGTTAACCTAAGGACAAATCTTCATGACCTGGGATATGGCAATGGATTCTTATATATGTCAACAAAAGCAAGGGCAATAAATGAAACAACAGATAAATTGAACTTCGTCAAAATTACAAAGTTTGTACATCAAAGGACATTATCAATAGAAAAGACATCCTACAAAATGGGAAAACATAACTTTGAACCATATATATATAAGGGATTAATATCTAGAATAGCCAAAAAAATATTTATAATGCCACAACAAAA
The DNA here is from genome assembly GCA_004027955.1 of Chaetophractus vellerosus. Classification (NCBI taxonomy): domain Eukaryota; kingdom Metazoa; phylum Chordata; class Mammalia; order Cingulata; family Chlamyphoridae; genus Chaetophractus; species Chaetophractus vellerosus. Next base: position 13,019 of record PVKH010015264.1, on the reverse strand, counting down.
GGACAAATAAGCCAATCAAAAAATTGGGCAAAGGGCTTGAATATACACTTTTCCCGTAGAGTATATACATATTAACAGTAAGCATATTAAAAGATGTTCAAACCCATTAACCATTAGGGAAATATAAATCAAAACCACAATGAGATACTACTTCATATGCATAATCATGGATATTACTTAAAAAATGGAAAATAACAAGTGTTGGAGAGGATGGTGGAGAAATTGGAACTGTAGTGCATTATTAATGCAAATGTTAAATGGTCCAGCTGCTATGGAAATCAATATGGTAGTTCTTCAAAAAGTTAAATATAGAATTCCTATATAACCCAATAATTCCAATCCTAAACATATATATATAAATATACCCAAAGAAAGTGAGAATAGGGACTCAAACAGATACTTGTGCAAAATTCTCATAGCAGTATTTTTCACAACAGTCAGAATGTAGAAACAACCCAACAGATGAATGGATAAATAAAATGTATTACACAGACATAAAGGAATATTATTCAAACATAAGAAGGAATGAAGTTGTGAGACATTCTTCGACATGGATGAAACTTGAAACATTATGCTGAATGAAATAAGCAAGGCACATAAGGGCAAATTTTATATGACATCACTTCTATGATATCTCTAGAAAAAGCAAATTCAGAGAGTCAGAAAGTAGAGGTTACCAGGGAACGGGGGAGGGGAGATGTGGTAGTTTCTCTTTGACGGATATAGAGAGTACATGAATAAAAACTAATAATAAAAAAATTAACCTAATCCTTTTATACTCTACACAAAAATTAACCTTAAAGAGATCATAGCACTAAATGTATGAGCAAAGATAATAAAACTTCTAGAAGTAAACAGGGGAGAAAAATCTTTGTGAACCGTGTTAGGCAAAGGATTTTTAGATACAATGAAACACTACCCATTAAAGAAAACTATTGAAAAATCGGATTCCTTCAAAACTAAAAATGTTTTCTCTTTGAAGACTCTTTTAAGAAAATTAAAACGGCAAAGCACTGATTGGGAGAAATTATTCACAATACATATGTATCATAAATGGCTTACATCTAGATTAAAGGAGTCCAGTCATGAGGTTAAAGAATGAGCAAGACTAATCTACAAATCTATGGTAATAGAAGTCAAAGGAGAGGTTGCCTATGGGCATAGGGATTGACTTGAACTATGATGAGAAAAAGCTCTCGGGTAATGGGAATGATATATGTCTTGATTTGGGTAGTTGTTACAGGGTGAAAGCATTTATTAAAACGCATTACCTTATGAACTTAAAATCGATGTGCATATATATGTATATAATATATGCATATAGTTTCAATTAGGAAATGGTGGCATTCAATTTCCAAAAGTAGTAGTGGCAAACGCTTTGGTAAATCAACTGGGGTCCAGTGTAGCATGTGTGAGTTATGATATCTGTGTTTAGCTATTGGGATCACTAAGCTACTGGCCATCATCAGTGGGAGTTGTTCTTGCTATGTAACCTCTTAGAGTCCAGGGTACAGTATATTCTTTCACTACAACTGTTTTTCGTGAATAATACATAAATGGATTCTCTTGCTTGTCCTGAAAAGTCTGAGTTTCAAGAGGGAATTTGAGACCAAAGATTGTATTGAACAACAAATCCTCAAGGAAATTGGGATAATCTTGATTGGTTACCTAGTCAAATCAGGATTGACAACTGCAAAAATTAACTGTAAAAATGAAGGGGATATTAGGACTCAATATCCTGCCCACGCCATGCAGTTGTGAATATCAAATACGGCTATAAGAGATAATGTGTCCTTTAATGGAAAATGTGTGAAGAACATTGCTATCATTATTATAGAACCTTTTAGACCTAATTTCTTAGAATTAATTTTTTCTAGTTTGTTTTTTTCACTTTCTTTTCCATTTGAACTCAAATTGGCTGGTCAAATATAGAAACTATCCTTTGGAATTTTTTTCTTCATGATTTGTTATTACAGAAGTATTAGAGTAATGAAAAAAGCAATTTACCTTTAGAATACATAATCATCCCCTCGAGGTTTCCCCTCAATCTTCAAAACAGCAATGGTGAGTCTCTTACTTCTGCTAGCAGTCAGAGAAAACTCTTAAAGGTCTTTTATGACTGTATTAGACACACCTGGATAATTTCCCTTTTGATTAACTCAAAGTCAACTCATTCCTAACCTGAATTTACATCGGCACAATTCCTTTATGTTGTAACATCATGTAATCCTGGACGTGATATTTCATTGTATTCACAGTTGTGGGGAATAGGGAGGAAGAATTTGATCAGCAATTTTAGGGTTCTGCCTACCACATTATTAGAGTTTGAATTTAGCCAAAGAAATTGGAATTCTTTTCAGGTATACTATTTTGGCATTGGATTATATTGGGTTTTCAAAGACGAGTTTATTGTGTGTAAAAAAAATTACATGATGATAACATTTTCTCACAAACAATAACGAAAGTAAAATAATAATACATGGTAGTAATAATGGGGGTTGTATGGAAAAAATATAACAAACATAAACTATAGACCACAGTTAGTATTAATATTTTGCTGATGTCCTTTCATAATCTATAACAAATGTTCCACAACAATGCAAGTTGTTGGTGGAGGCTTGATGTATGAGAAAACTGCATGTTATGCATGATTGTTTTGTAATATCACCTCTTCTAATAACTAATATATATTTAAAAACAATTAGGTGTCTCCTTTATAATTTATATAATTTATATTTACTATTCTTTTTGCATTACCATGTCTATGACTTGAAAATTAAAGATGAAATTTTATATCCTTTCCTTTGTTTTTCTCTAATAAAAATGCTATGTTATTTTATGAATATGGAGTTAGTGTAGCTTTTTATGTTGAAGAAACTACATTAATATTTTTATGATCAATAGATATTTTAATTTGTTAATGCTTTTAAACATATGAAGACAATATTTTATGTCCTTATACCTTAACTTTGTTAATGTTAAAATATATAACTGTCAATTTATATTTGCTTTGCATTGATGCACAAGGACATTCAAACAAATTTCTAAAAATTTATGCCAAACAATCCAATTTCACCAATGATGACTCAAATTATAGAATATAAAAATAGAAAAATCACCAAAAATGTAATATATTTACACCAATACAGCACCAACTTGCATGCAATACATATTTTAAATATTTTTGGACTCAAAAATACATAAAATAAGGATTTACAAACTATTAAAATTAGGAAAAAAGAAAAGCCCTATTTAGTAATAACTGCATAATGTTGCCTATGTTAAAATTAAGTAAATATATAGCTTTTAATAAATTAATGAAGATGATGAAAAAATTTAAAAAATAACTCTGAATGAAACATTTCATTTAAGAATCTTGGGGGATAACTGATAAGACCTAAGCATACTGAGCAAACTCACAGAGATAGAGTCTGGAAGATAGACTACTAGGAGACAGAAAGGGAATAGAGAGTGGTGAGCCAATGCACAACCTGGATAGAACCTATGACAAGGTGGCAGGGGTAGTTTGGCAGAGGATGGGGGGAAGGGGTGCAGGAATGTGAGTGGGGTCTACAATGCTGGAGTTTGAAGGTGAGCAGGATGGGGGGGAGGTTGAACTATCAGTGGAAACAGGGGAGGGATGGAGGAAAGAAAAAGTGAACTCTGGGGAGATAGAGGTCTGTGGTTGAAAATAAAATTGGGGGAATGTTCTTTGGAAAATATGGCAGGGGAATGCTTCTATGGACTATAAATGTTTTCATCTTGTCACAGGATATTATCTCAGTGGGTGGAAACCCACACAATAAACAACAAAATATTAAACTCCCATTCTGGGAAATCCTGCTGCATTCTCAAATAGAGGGGCAAGACTCTCTTGAGTACATAGGCAGTACTTAATTTAAAAAAAAAAACAGATCAATATTTCAAGTCGTCAATATTAATTCATTTAACTATAACATTATTCTTGAAAATTTGAAACTTAGTGTTTACCACAGGTTTTGGAAGTTGGGAAAGGAAAAATACATGGAACATAGTGCATTTTTAGGGCATGGAAATTGTTCTGCATGATTTTGCAATGACAGATAGAGGATATTATACATTTTGTCAAAACGTATACAATTGTACGGAACAAATTGTAAGCCATAATATAAACTATTGACCGGTTAGTAGTAATGCTTTAATATTTGTTCATCAATTATAGCAAATGTACCCTACTCATCTAAGATGTTATTTATGGGGAAAATGTGAGGGAGAGGGGGTGAGGTTATGGGAATCCCCTATATGGTCTTTGTGACTTTTCTGTAACCTAAAGCTTCTTTGAAATTGAAGTGGAAAAAAAAAAACAAGAAGGCACTGGGGGAACATACAGAAGAAATTGTAAACATACATAAAAGATAACAGATCTTATGATGGTGAAAGTTACAATGCAAGGAATTTTTGGAGGTTTGGAATTACAGAAGAATTACACCAGGGGAAGATCACTGGTGCAGGGTGTCAATTGTGTGGACATGTGCTGGAAGGGTACACATGGGGCAGTCTTCTATGGAATTTGAATATGTTCATTTGGTCATGGGGTGTTATCTCAGTGGGTGGAGAACCACACAATAACCAACAAAACATTACATTTCCATCCTGGGGAGTCCTGCTACATACTATAATAAAGTGACAAGAATCTCTAGACTACATAGGCAGTGCCTAGTGAAAGCAGACAAGCCAATACACCAAGCCCTTGGTTTTAATGCTTATACTACCGAATCTTATTTTTGTGAAATTGAAACTTAGCCTCATAATATCTATTGCCTAAGATTTACCTCCTGAAACCCTCTTGTTGCTTAAATGTGGCCTCACTCTAAGTCAAACTCAGCACATAAATGCACTCCACCCCAGCATGGGACATGACTCCTGGGGATGAGCCTCCCTGACACTGAGGGATTATTACCAAGCACAAAGTAGTGATGCATTTAGAAAAAGACCTTACCAAAATGGGAAAATATTAAATAATAATAACGAGTTTTTTATGGCTAAGAGATTTGAAAGTGATTTGGGAGGTCATTCCAGAGGTTAAGCTTATGTACACCTCAGGAGGATCTCACTAACTGTTACAGTAAACAAATCCTCAAGCAGAGGCACTCCCAAGGGTTCTAGAGACATCTGGACACTATAAGCAGGGTACACAACCCCAGGAAATTGGCACCCTACCAGCGGACATTAGCTTGGAATATTTGTTAACCTATTTTTCCAATGTAAGAGAGTTAGACTCATTTATAATTTCCCTACATATGGTTCTTATGCCTCTTTTATTTGAACCTATAATCAGCACAATACCCATTAATTACGTGTCCCAGAGACTTAAATCTTTCAGCTGTTCATATGCCAGTTCAGCCCCGAATCTCAGCAGAGTTGCAGCCAACTCCTTTTCTCCAGTTTATTGGACTTGCCCAGCAAACTAATAAAAGGAAGATAATGGACACACCCATCCCCCCAAAACAGAGAGTATGTACAACTGCAAGCAAGACAGCTTCACCCATCTGCCCCATGGGAACTAAGCCATCTGCACTATGCTCTCAATTGGAAGCATAGTTAGCATCACTACCCCTACATCCTCAATATTGAGAAATGAACAAACATAAGGGGGAAATGCAACCATGGACTGTAGTAGGCTTATTATTCTAGTAACAGAAGAACTTGTAACATTGATGTAAAGATTGTGGTTACCAGAGTTTCTGAGAGGGAGAGGGAAAAATAGATGGAACATGGGGCATTGTTGGAACATTGGATTTGTTCTGCATGATATTACAATGACAGATAAAGGCCATTATACATTTTATCAAAACCTATAAAATTGTACAGTGCAAAGTGTAAACCACAATGTAAACTATAGGCCATGGTTAGTAGCAATGCTTCAATGTGTTTCCATCAATTGTAGCAAATGTACCACACTAATGAACGATATTATTAATAGGTGAAAATATGAGAAGGATGGAGGTGGGGCATATGGGAATCCCCTATATTTTTGATATAACTTTTTTGTAATCTAAAATCTCTTTAAATTTTAATTTAAAAAAAAAGAATCTTGGAGGATAACTGAAGAGGGACTCAAAAGTAATAGTTATTATTCATATTGCTACAGGTAGATGTTAAAGTAGCAGTAGGTTGAATAATAATATCAAATGCTGATTTTTTAAGAGATCAATAATACTTATAAATGCTGGCAATTCTAATCAAGGAACTAAAAGGGGTGGCAGAGAGAGAGTCATTCATATACAAAAATATTCAATGAAGCCCTTGAAACATCTCAAATGCCCATACACTAAAAAAATTGGGGGAAAATTTGATGCATTCTTTTTTTAGAAAATTGAGTACCAGGGTCAGCTCCCCTGAGTTGTTTTTTTTTCTCTTTGTTTGCTTGTTGTTTGTTTTTGTTTTTAGGAGGCACTGGGGATGAATCTAGGACCTTCCACATGGGAAGCAGGTGTTCAACTGCTTGAGCTTCATCCACTTCCCTTAGTGCATTTTTAAATGTTATGTTATACAAAAATAAGGAGTAAGGAACTATTGGTAGTTGGATTTGCAGAAGTATCTCAAAAAGTTAATGTTGAGCAAGGAAGCATGTCAATTAAATCCTTAACGAATCAATTCATAGTAATAAAATGTTAAACCATGAAAGTCTAATTTAAGGTGTTAGAAATCAGATTGACATGAAGCAAGCACTACAAAGTCTTCTATGGTGCTGATAAAATCCTGTTTCTTGAGCTGAGTGATAGGAACACAGATGTGCACACTTTGTGAAAAGTCACTGTGATTTACCTGTGTGATCTGTACAATTTCATGCATGTGAGTTTTACTTCAGTAAAAGCATGACCTACTTAGGTTTAAGTGTAATAAAATGGTAGAAGACCTGTTCACCAAAAACTCCAGAAACTGTGAGAAATTAAAAACTAAATAGAAAAGACATTTACTTTACTCTCATTCTCTGATGTCTCCAATTTAACCCTTATATCTAACAGGAATGTGGCTATTTCCCATAAGAGAGAAAATCAATAGCCTATCTGAGTACTACCTTCATGAGGCTGCTTTCCAAATACTAATGATTACCCCTTTGGAAGATTCCAGAGAGGATAAGAGTGTCATTTATAATTTGTTGTCAGAATTTTCTAAAATAGACAGATAACACATTAATTATAAATAAACTCCAAGACCATTCCCTTTCCAAAACTGAAAATCCCCTTCCTATTTTATTTTTCATTCTACATGCTGTCTGACCTCATTGGCCAATAGAGAATATCAGAGGTTCTGCAATGCAATAAAATGACAACACTGAGATAAAATGAATAAATGCAGCCTTAAAAAATGTTTCAGTAACAAAGACACATCTATGAGTAGACTCCTTTCATAATCAAGTTTCCAGGTGATAATTAAATATTAATTAATATGTTGTCTGACTCCTTCAGAGACTTCTGGGAATAAAATGAAAATTGCCCTCCAGTGGTCACTGGAGTTTAAAAAAGGAGCAGTCATTGTGAAGTCAAGGCTGATGGATTCTTCTAGGTTCTTAGCTATGTTACATAAAAGAATGTAAGAGTATGCTGGTTTAGTTAGACTAGTAAAAGGAGTTTATTGAGGAATGGGAGAAAAGAACAGAATGACCCATCTAAAGGGTAGATGCAGGCTTCTAGGCAGAGAGAGAGTTTGGGCTTATGGGGCTACCCTTATTAAGCCATCATTCACTCCTCCCCTTCCTAATGTTGAGGGAGGGGTCCCAGTGCTGTTCTGATTAGTTACTCCACCTGTCAATTCTCAGGGGACCAATGGTGAGGTGTTTTGAAGGTACCTGGGGCTCCTTGACCCAGGGCAGGACCTCTTTCCAAATGGGATCTTGTGGCAGGGGTATCGCTGGATTTATTCTTGGCTTCCCAGTGTGCTTTCATTGCCATTTGTCTCATGGCCATGTTTTCTGCCAGGTCTCAGCTGTGGGTCATCTTCCCTTTGGCCTAAACTAACCTTCCTCAATTGGTATTTGGAGAACAGCCTTAAATCACACACACAAAAACAAAAACTAAAGTGTAAAATCAAGTTTTTTGCTCTTGTGAGTCTTAAATTCAAAGACCACAATTCATAAGTTAATCTAAATTCCCTGAATTCTTCTACTACACTTATTTTCTTCTCAGTCTTAACTAGAGGGCTTTGGTGCCCCAGGAAATTTGGGATCCTTTGAGAAACTGCCTTTCACTGCAATAAACATCAGAAGTTAAGGTCAATGCAAAGCAATGTAAGTACTTATTGTGCCTCAGTATGAAAACAGTATAAAAGAGTAATAGATCAATAAGAGAATCGCTTATGAATCCCACATCCAATGAAAAGAGAGAGAGGCAGGGAAGGCAAGACAAATAACTCCCAGCTCCACAGGAGTTCACTGAGGCAAAATTAATGCTGCCAAAGACATTAGTAGGGATAGAACCTAAAAGACCATTGTGACAGTTTGAAGATCAGTGAAATTCAGAAGACGATGTCCTTAAAGCTAATCCCTTCCTGTTCGTGTAAACCTATTGTAAGTGGGAGCTGTTAATTAAATTACCTCAATTAAGGGGCTTTCATTAGATTGTGTGACCCAGGGTAGGTCTTAATCCTCTTATTGGAGTCCTTTATAACTGGAGGAATAAAAAGCCATAGATAAAGAAAAAAAGTTGCAGAGGCAGAGAGAGACCCAGAACCTGAAAGAGAAGGCCCCGGAAGCCAAGGGCCACTTTAGCCAGTAGCTGAAAGCAATGAGACCTGGAGGAGAGCGGGGAGAGGAATGGATGCCACCATGTCCCTGACTGCCCACAGCTGCAACTCAGGAATGAAGTGAGCCTGGAGTAGAAGGTGGAGACTGTGGCAGATACCACCCTTGTGCCCTACCACGTGCCTGATCACCCACAGTGGCAGCTTGGTGAGAAAGCACCCCTGATGATGCCTTTATTTGGAGATTTTCACACCCTAAGAACTGTAAGCTTTTAACTTAATAAGTCCCATTGTAAAAGCCAACTCATTTTTGGTAAATTGCTTTTAGAAGCTTTTAGCAAACTAAAACAGTCATCAACCTAGTTCAGGGGTCCATGGCATAATCCATGTCCTATCGAGGTAAGTCTCTGGCAACAAGTTAATTTTGGCACTATGCATTTACCATATGTGTGGAAAAATCCATCTGAGAAAAGTCTATTTCAATAATGTTGTGTTAGAGATATGCTGCCCTCCAGCAAATTTTAAAAATTTGCCTTTTCACCAGTGCCTTCTTGAAAGCCTTTCTTCTCTATTCTTTTTCAAACCTCATGATTTCCATTTCATCTTATGTCCCAAGGTTCTGGGACCTTGAGCTTCTCCATCAATGGCTTCACTTGTGTTTCCTCCACCATATTTTGAGATGAAGAATTTGAGTCCTCTTCCCATACTAATGTTCCCACTCCCTTTTGCTATGGAACTTCTAGAACTGCAAAACATAAATTTCAAGTAAAGTTTCTTCCTTATTCTAACATTTATTTCTACTATAAAATTGCCCTCAATTAGATTCCTGAGCTGAAGCTTGAATTGATGTTCTTAAAGCTTGTGTCCCAGGACTCCTATTTGTTGCCAGGACAAAATGGCTTCCTTCCTTTACTTCTCCTTTTCTATCTGCTCCAGACATTTATCTTTCTAACATGCTTTTCCAAATTTGGTATTTCTAGGCCTCTCATCCTGAAAAAGATGAAATCAAGGCCTTATGTTTCTTCCAGAAGCATCCATTTTTCACAAAAATCTTGTATGCTTTTTTCTCCTTCAGTGGATATTTCCATTAAGGAAATAGTTTCCCATTTATCCAGTCAGCAGTATACTTACTATATAATTATCTTGCCTAAATCCCCTTTAATATCTTTCATTTCTATGTCTTTTTAGGATGCTTAATTTCATGAATTTGTCCCATATCTTCTCTCAGAGCCCCAGCAATATATCAGTATATCACCTTGACATATACCTAATATTGTTTATATTAATCTTAATTTCAAATGCATATGGACTTTCTAAAACAAGTTGCTTTTTCTGTTACCAATCTTTACAGGGTGCTTTCCCAATAACAGCTCATAGTGTCTTTTGAAGTTTTGTAGGCAGCCTCCCAATTATTTTCCAGATTCTGTCTCCTAATGCTTCTTACTCCATTAGATATCACCGTTTAGGCTCTATTAGCAAATAAATAGTTTCCCTTTTTCTAACATTCTCTTTAATAGTAGTATGACTTGGCACGTCCTTTCTTGTTTTCTTAGTTTGGCAAATACAATTTAAAACATCAAATATCACTCTAACCACTGATGCTTAGAGGCTTGGTAAAGATAGTTCTTTTCCCATAATAAGACTTTGCCTCAGCCAAGTAGATTTAAGAAAAGCTGCACCTGAATAATAAGCTGTGGCAGCCTGTACCCTGAGGTCTTGTCTTTGGTGTCAGTAATATTGTTAAAGCCCCTGTGTTCTCTGTGCCTCAAGTTCCTGCTACTTTACATAAAAAAACAATCATTTGTGGACAAAGCTTCCTTGAACTCTAATCAGTCACTGTGATCAAAACACCAGGTGATCAGATGAAAGTAATATTGGGGAAAAAAATCACACGTAGAAGAACCCTCACCCCCACTCTCCAGCCTAATCTAAGCCTCTCAACTCATCAAAGAAAAGAAGCCATCAACATTAAAGTCAGAATATGAGCACAATCATCCAGTATCCACCAAATTCTCTCTTTGTATATACTGTGTTCTCTTCAATTTCACACTTTTGTTTTTATTTCTCAATATTCCTAGCCACATTGTTGAGGACACTGGGGGCTTCCAGTAACTAGCACCCATCTTCACTACCCAACCCGTGGTTGGAAACAATGGATTGGTACATGGAGTTAGAAAACATTCACTTCATGAGTTCCAGTGTAAGATTAGGACAGGACATCCTGTTCAACACTCTCCTCTGCTGCTCAGCTAACATGGACTCAGGGAGCAGAATATATCTTTTCCCTCCTACCTGCACTGATATTGTCTCCAAAATTGAAGAATTAAGTAAGTTACTCTATTTTAGCTAGGTAAAAATGAGAAAATGATGGACAGAGGCTAATAGTATGTTTGAGGAAAGACGTCTATTTTTCAGAGAAACCAAGAATCAGAAAAAAGAAAGGCAAAGAAATACCTTGAAAATGGTAACCAAAATAAAGAGTATAAATCAATAGCATAATAGCATGGCTTGGTTTTCTGGCTTCTCTGACAAATACCACACAACAGGTATTGAGATTAGAAGTCCAAAAATTGAGGTTTTAGCAAGGTAATTCCTTCTGCCCGAAGACTGTGTTTTCTGGAACTAGCTGCTGGTGAAACTTTGTTCTTGAATTTCCTGTCATATAGCAGTTCACATGGCCATGTCTTCTCCGTTTTCTTCTGGGTTCCATTGACTTGCTGTTTCATATTCTACCTGTAGCTTTCTTTCACTATTACTAATATCTTCTGCTTATTAAGGAGTCCAGTAATCCAGGATAAGACCCATCCTGTTTCAGTTAGCCACACCTTCATTAAAATAAACTCTTCCAAAGGTTTCATTAATGGGTTCACACCCACAGAAGTGGATTAAAATTAAGAACATGTTTTTCTCAGATACATAATTCAATCTACCACAGCTAATTTAATCGTTTGGATCACAAATACATAGACTTTGGCAAATGGAGCGAAACAATGTAAATTATAATTGGTAATGTGAGAAAATGGAACCATCCAGGCAATGCTGGTTGATGCCACAGCTGCACGACCTCTCTGTAGAGCAGTCTGACAGTACTTAAAGAAACTCAGGCCGTTGCTGGCTTACAACCCAGCAATTTCGTTCTTAAGCATTTACTCCAGAGAAATTCACACTTTGATCATGTGTGTTATGTACAAGAATGGCAGAAAATTCTGGCTTGTAGGAATAAATTGCAGTGGATGCGTATCCTGGAATTGTACAACACTTAGAAAAAATAAATTGGAGGCACAAACAGTACTATGTACTGGTCTTTAAAAAATGTGATATTCATCGAAACATGAATGACACAGAATCTATAGCATCATATAATTTATGTTTATTAGAACACAAAACACACGAAACAGCACTATTTTATGAGGATACTTATATATCCAAGCATAACAAATATACAATAGAAAGAAAGCATGGGGTATAGAAACAAAATAATAAAGGAGTCTTGCAATGATCTGTGATGATAATTTCCCATGAACTCTGAAGAATGAGCAACATATCCTTTTCACCTGAGATTTCCACAAATATCAATTGTAAAACACAAAAGCAACAAAAGAGAAAATGATGAATAGCTAATAAAATATACTCAAATAATACATACAGGAAAATCACAGAAATGGAAACTCACATGCCAAATAATATCTTGAGAAGTGTTCAAAACACTATTGATTGGACCAATGCAAATATAATCAATAAAATATTAATTCTCATGCATAATTTTTTTTAAAAGAATGAAGATTTGAAAGTATTACATGTTTACAAAAATGTATGGGAAATAAGTTCATTTATCTACATTTATCTGCTACTGGATGGGTAAATAGCTATATTCATTTTGGAGGAAAAGAATAGAAGCACTTGTTATTTAAACTATATTTCCCATTAATAGGCAGTTCCATTACTTTATTCCTATTACATGCACCATGCACAGTTCATAGGAATAAAATAAAAGAATATCTACTATCATTTTGATTATATTTGTGAGTAATTAGAGATAGCTCTCCATCATAGCATGGACAATAAAATAAAATTGAAATATACATACTTTGTAATACAATGCTGTGGTTAAAGTGATTAAAATAGATGTATAATAATATAGAAATAATGATACTATATCAAAAAAACATTTATAAAGCTAAACAATATATTACCATGGGCAAATCTGATTGTAAATGTATATCAAGTTGCCTAGAAGGATGCTTACCCAATAGGAGGTGGTTATATCCATGGAGGGGAATGTTAATGAGATTGTTATC
>PVKH010015263.1:0-16163 GCA_004027955.1 Chaetophractus vellerosus | reverse complement strand
GCGACCTGCCCTGCCCGTGGCGGCTTTTGCCTGTCCGTGGCAGCTTTTTGCCCTGCCCACGGCGGCTCCGGCCCGCCCATGGGGGCTTCCATTCTCAAGGCGGTCTGCCCGCTAGGAGAGGTCCCCGGGAACCGAACCCAGGGCCTCCCATGTGGTTTCCCAGCGAGCTCTTTATCCACTGAGCTATCTAGCCGGGCCCTTGAGAAGAATTTAAAAATAACCTTGAAAATCTTGAACTTATCCATGAAAGTCATTCTATCAAAAACAGAGTCACATTCAACTTGACAAGATGTTCACACTGTGAGCAGAATGTTGGAAATGAAGGCAAGGGAATAACCAATTCTGTGACTTTACCCCTGCTTCCTCCTCTTTGGTATATGTCCAATGATAGAGATCCTGGGATAAAGCATTTCAACTCTAGACTCTCTTCCTTGAGCATTCACTCTCCTGCTCTTGAGTTCATCCTATCTTGTTTGCACTTTCCTCCCATTGCCTTTCTCCAGGACTCTATAGCATCAGTTGTATGAATGTCTTTATCTCTCTCACAAAGCTACACATAATAGGTGTTCAATAAATGTTAGTTGAAACAATAATTAAATTTAAACGTTTTAATGTTATGTGGGTTTACATTGAGACTTATTTAAACATTTAATGTAAATATATATATACATATATAATAATAACAATAATTATTATTATAGTGGACATTCAGTGCCTGACTTTATGCTAAGTACCAGGGGTTATGGCATTTAATTTTCATAATGACCTGTGAGCTAATTACCATTATTATCTTCATTTTAACAATGGAGAAGCTAGGGCTCAGAGAGGTTAAATAACAGATATTAAAATGTCATTAACACAGCGGGCACTGGAAGGTGGAGGGGGCGAGGCAGGCTTATGGAGGGACAACCAGGGACCCGGGGCAACGACGCGTCCCTGCACAACTTCAGTTCGAGGCTGTGGGCGTAGCTGGTTCATATTTCCTCGGGCGGCTGACGGGACAGGCTTTCCTGTGGGTGGGAGCGAGCTGCACCTGTGCAGCCGCTACCGCTACGTCTGCAAGCTGATTTCCAGCTCCCTCCTTGGAGACACTTCTAGAGGACACGCGCAGGCCTAGCCCAGCGCTTAGTCAGAAAGACTAAGGTGTTTGTCAGCTGTAACTGTCCAAATATAGGAAGTAGCTGTGCATTGCTTGTAGAAAACAGGATTAAGGAAGAAACGGAAGACTCTCCCGAGAAGTTCTACCAGTATTTTCCATGACATTAAATATTTTAATATTATCCTAATGGCACATATATGCTTCCCATGTTTTCCACTTATTCACTCTCTCATCAAAAATAGATGGTGGGGGAGTGGAAGGAGTTCAAGTGGTTGAGCGCCTGCTTCCCATGTCCCAGGTCCAGCGTTTAATCCCTGGTACCTCCTAAAAAGAAAAAAAATAGATTGTGCTATTTTTATTTTCTTGTTACTAATTCTGTGCCTTGACCCTTTAAGGAGTTTCACATCACAACAGAGTTTGAATTTTCCAGGAATTTTTCATGCATTCAATATTCAAAGTCTGAAGTAAAATGCTAAATAGCTAAACAGACTGTCCCCAGGCAGCTGGAGATGACAAGGTTAATATGGTCTGAAGGAAAATGAAAAATATATGTAAAGCATGGAGCTTTTATATTAGAAAAGAACATTTCGTTTTTCATTTTTCTGTGCTCATAATAAAGTCTTTATGTCAGCCTAAGTGAAACTAGAAAAATTTTCTCAAATACAAATGAAACTTTTTAAATCCAGGAGTCAAAATACTTCTTAAAAATAAAATACTTAGTTGTCAGTTGGATAATTACCTGGGTCCAAAATGATGCCGAGAGAGATAAAAGGAGACTGTTTTTCCGAAGAAAAGAGTAGGAGGTTAGAATGTCCCTAACACAATGATTCAAAATAAGCTTTGTCGTTAAACTAAAATCTTAACTAACCGAGCAACCTAATTGAATCTTCTCTCCCACTCCTGATAATACAAGCACGCCTGTCTTTTATATCCCCAGTATGGTATAATGATAACTGGTGTACTGGTATATAAAAGAGTTAAATATCTGGACTTGATAAAAAGTAAATCATCCTTTGAAGACTGGATTAAATAAACATATGTTATATGTTTTTGGGTATCAGTAAGAAAGTTTGAAACACAAATACTTTCTGGTTATACCTTCATGGTTGTTTTTAATCTACAAATTGAAGTTTGCATATGTGTGTGTGGGGGTGATGATATCTTGCTTTGAAGAAATTTGCATTCTTGTTCTGGCTCTGTCGTTACCAAGCTCATTATCTTTAGACCAGTTATTAAATCTCTCTAGGCCTAATTTCTCTTTTTGTACAAAGAGAAATTTTAGTCAGATATTTTCCAAAATTAATGTCAAGTTAAATTATTACTGATATCCATCTCGCTGGATAGTTAATTTGATATTGATTAGCGGAAATGTGGATAGAGTAACAAAATTATGCAACTACCTCATTCCACAAATATTCATCAATATATTATAAAAAGTTAAAATTTTTTGTTGATAGTCTATTCTATATCAAATCCATATACACAGCCATGAGAAATCTTCTTATACATGCTCATATTTCAAAGAAGGATAATTTCAGGATGATATGGAACTATATTTAATTGGGTCTTCATTTCAAAGATGACACCCAGATTTGTGCCTTGAAATGCTAGTTAGTGCCATTTGAAGAAACAAAGAACTGCCAGTTTCTAATCAAGAGCCTGTGAGATCCTGAATGACATTGCAGTGACAGATACAGGCCATTATATATCTTGTCATAACTTACAAAATTGTGTGGGAAAGAGTGTAAGCTACAGTGTAAACTATAATCCATGCTTAGTGGCAATGCTCCAAAATGTGCTCATCAATTGCAATGAATGTACCACACTAATGAAGGATGTTGTTAATGTGGGTAAATGTGGGCAGTATCGGGAGCAGAGCATATGGGAATCCCTTACATTTTTTACGTAACATTTCTGTAATCTAAATATGTCTAAAAAAAATCATATTTCTTAATAAAGCTAATAATTTTTACATTAATTTACAGGAAAAGCTAGCGATTTAGGAGACAATCATTACTGCAATGGAAGCTTAAATGGAAACAGAATTTAAAATTTAAATGTCTAGAAGATTTGCTTATACAGCATGTTCTGTATCCTGAATACCCTTTACCTTAATAGCCTTACTAACTCCCGTTTACCTTGCAATATCAAAGTACAGTGGTTTGACACTGAAATAAAAATGATTCCACAATTGAAAATATGAAATATGTTGCTCAGAAACTTAGATTTTTAGAAGCAATATTGTTAGGGACACAAAGAATACTAGAATCTTTTTCAATTTCACCAATAAATTTTGTTTTAGAAATATTTCATGCCTTTGTTTTATTGCGTATTTGATTTGTGCAGCCCAATAATAAGAAATCTATGTTGTTACAATTACATATTGAAATGACATTGAGATACAGTTCCTTGTTTGCAGAGATCCTTTATTCATCCTTAGCTGGTGCTGCCTCAAATGTCTAACATAAAACCTCTATATCGTTTCTTGAATACCTTTTCTTTTTCTTTTCTTTTCTCTTTTCATTTGTTTTAATTACTTTTGTCATCTTTTCCTTTTCTCTTTTTTATAGAACAGCTTTGTTAAGATATAATTGACTTACTGTAAAATTCATTGTTTTAAAGTGTACAACTGGGGCCGGCCGTATAGCCCAGTGGATAGGGCGCCGGTATATCACATGGGAGGCCCCAGGTTTGGTTCCCAGGGACCTCTCCTAGCGGGCAGAGCCCCTTGAGAAGGGCAAGCCGCCATGGGCAGAGCCGCGGTGGGCAGGGCAAAAAGCTGCCACGGACAGGGCAAAGCCGCCAGGGGCAGGGCAGGTCGCCCACCAACGGAGCGCAGCCAGCCACCGCGAACTGAAGCGGAGCTGTCCCCGCAATGGGGGAAGACAAAGCGGACAGAGAGGAACACAAGAATGGACACACAGCAAGAGCAAGGGGGGGGGGAATGTAATAAATAAAAAATAAATCTTTAAAAAAAAATAAAAAATAAAGTGTACAACTGAGTGGTTTTTACTGTATCTTCAACTATGTAACTATCACCACTAATTTTAGAATATTTTCATGGAGCCAGAAAGAAATTGTGTACCTATTACCAGTCACTGTCTATTTCTCCTTCCCCCAAGCCTCTAGAATCACTACTCTACTTTCAGTCACTATTGATTTGCCTAGTCTGGACTTTGCTTATAAATAGAAGCATACAGTTTGATCATTTTAGACTGGCTTTTTTTCTCTTAACGTATTGTTTTCAAGATTCATCCATATTTTATCATGTATCAGTATCTCATTCCTTTTTTTATTGTCAAATAATCTTCTATTGCATGTATACATTACCTTTTTCTGATCCACTCATCTATTTGTGGATATTTGGGTTGTTTCCTCTTTGGGACTCTTATGAATAATGCTACTATGATATCTATGTAGAATATTTTGTGTGGATATATGTTTCATTTCTTTGGGGGTATATAAGTAGGGGTGGAGTTGATAGGTAGAGTTGATATGGTAATTAAACCAAATATGAAACTGTTTAGCAAAGTGACTGCCTCACTTTACAAAGCAGTGAATGGGGTTTCCACTTCCTCCACAGACACAGATATATGATAGGCAAATAGTTTCTCCCATTTTCTGTATTTTCTTTTTCCTTTCTTGATGGTGTCCTTTGCAACACAGAGTTTTGAATTTTAATTAATTCCATTTTAATTATTTTTTTCTTTTGTCACTTGTACTTTGATGACATAAGAAACCATAGTCTGACCCAAGACAACAAAGATTTGCTCTTATGTTTTCTTCTAAGAACTTAATATTTTTAGCTCCTACATTAAGGCTTATGACAGATTCTGAAATTTTTTTTTATACAATGTGAGGGTTGGGGTCCAACTTCATTATTTTCCATAGGCCATATGGTAACTTTTAGAGGATCTGCCAAATTTTTTTCAGTGTCTGCTATCCTGCATGACATTGCAGTGACGGATACAGGCCATTGTATATTTTGTCATAACTTACAAAATTGTGTGGGACAGAGTGTAAACTATAATGTAAACTGCAGTCCATGGTTAGTAGCAATGCTTCAATACGAGTTCATCAATTGTAACAAATGTACCACACATATGAAGGATGTTGTTAATGTGGAAAAGTATGGGAGGGGGAGAGAGTGGGGCATATGGGAATCCTTAATAATTTTTATGTAACATTTAGGTAACCTAAAGTTTCTTTAAAAATAAAATAAACTAATTTTTAAAAATCTCACCAGCCATCACTGAGGGCTCCTCTTTCTCTATATTCTTGCAAACAAAAGTGTTATTGTCTGCCTTTTAAAATTTTAACCATCCTGGCACCACTAATTGTCTAGATGCCATTTGTTAAAAAAGACTATTATTTCCACATTCATGTGTTTTGGAGCTCTGTGTAAATATATATAAGTGAGTGTGTATTTATATTTTCCATATCTTCCTGATAAACTGACTTTTTATCATTATAAAATATTATATCTAGTAACTATTATTTTAATTAAAATCTATTTGACTGATACTAGTATAAACACTTCAGTACTTGATTGTTATTGTTCATATGGTATATCATTTTCCATCCTTTTACTTTGAAGCTATTCATGTATTTAATTCTAATGTGTATTTCTTGTCAGCCCACTGTTGGATAATTTTTTTTAACTCATGCTGCCAGACTTTGCCTTTTAATCAGAATGCTCAACTGTTTAGTCCATTTATATTCCATGTAGGATTTATGTCTATCTTTTTTTCTATTTTTTTCTATTTGCCTTGTGCCTTTTTTCTATTCCTCTTTAAATGTCATCTTTTGTGTTAAGTCAATATTTTCTAATAAATTGTCTTAATTCCCTTGTTGCTTGCTTAAAATATTTTTTAGTTACTTCCCTGGTGGTTGCCCTGGAGATTAGTTAACACATTAACTTATAAAAACCTAGTTAGGATTAACATCAACTTAATTTCAATAGTGTTCAAAACTTTGCTCCCAACAAAAGAAAAAATAGATAGATGGGACCTCCTCAAAAATAAACATCTCAAATTTTGTTGTCAAAAGGGTGGAAAGGCAGCCAACTCAATGGGAGAAAATATTTGGCAGTCATATATCCAATAAGGGTTTAATATCCATGATATATAAAGATATCATACAACTCAATAATAAAAAGACAAACTACACAAATTAAAAATGAGCAAAAGACTTGAAAAGACAATTGTCAAAAGAAGAACTACAAATGGGGAGGAAACACATGAAAAAAATGTTCAACCTCACTAGTATTCGGGAAATGCAAATCAAAACTACAGTAAGATATCATTTCATACTTATTAGACTGGCTGCTTTTAAAAAGTCGGAAAACTGAAAATGTTGAAGAGGATGTAGAGAGATAGGAACACTTATTTGCTGTTATTGGGAATGTAGAATGGTACAACCACTGTGGAGGACTGTTTGGCAGTTCCTAAGGAAGTTGAATATAGACTTGCCATGTAACTCGGCAATACCACTACTGGGTATACACCTAGTAGAACTGAGAGCAGAGACATGACAAACATTTGCACACCAATGTTCTTAAGGGCATTATTCATGATTGCCAAAAGCTGGAAACAATCCAGGTGTCCATCAACTGATGAAATGGGTTAACAAATTGTGTTGTATACACATGATGGAATATTATGCAACGGTGAAAAACAAGTGAAGTTGTAAAGCATATGACAACATGATGAGCCTGGAGGACATTATGTTGAGTGAAGCAAGCCAGACACAAAAAGACAAACACTGTATAATTGTGCTATTCTGAACTAAATATATTGTGTAAACTCATGGAGTTAATAATTAGAATATTGGGCACCAGAAAACAGAAGAAGGGTAGAGAATAGAAAGCTGAAGGTTAATCTGTGCAGAATTGGTAAAAAGGTTGTTTGTAAAACTTTCAAATGAATAGAAATGGTGAAAGCATATCATGGTGTTTGTAACTAGCAGAGCTATCATATGGGTATGACAGTGTTTGAAAAGGAAAGTCTAAGGTCATGTATATCACTAGATAGAAACCTAAAAACTGTAACATGGAACTGTATAAGATAGTAAAACCTCATGTAGAACATGAACATGGGTGATACTGCATATATAAGAATGCTTTTACAAAATGTAAATACCAATATACTAGAAAGAAGGAAAAAATAGCAACTAGGTACAGCAGAGGAAGCATAGAGAGATTGAGAGATGATGAGGCTTTTTTTTTGTTTATTATTATTATTATTGAATTAATGAAAGTGTTCTAAGAATGATTGAAGTGATGAATGTACAAATATGTGATTATTCTGAATACCATTGATTTTACACTTTGGATGGATTTATGCTTTATTAATATGTATCAATAAAATTGATTTTTAAAAAACTTTGCTCCCATCTAGTTCTGTTCATTCCCTCAACTTTCCTCCTATGTCATAAGCCAATAAGAATCGTTTATAATTATTACTCTATGTGGTTGTCTTTTATAACAGGAGAAGGAAAGAGTTACACAACAATAAATTTATACTGTATTTTTTATTACCTCTGCAGTGACATTTACCAATGCTCTTTATTTATTCATATGAATATATGCACACTGATGTTCATAGCAGCATTATTCACATTTTCCAAAAGAAGAAAGCAACCCAAGTATACATCAACTGACAAATGGGTAAAAAATGTGGTATATATATATATATAATGTGGTATATTATATATATAATGGAATATTCAGATGTAAAAAGGAATAAAATTAAGAGACTTCATCAACATGGTCGAACCGTGAAGACACCATGTTGAGTGAAATAAGATAGATACAAAAGGACAAATATTGCATGATCTCACTTATATATGCATAGATTCAGAAACTAGAATATAAGTTATGGGGGGAGAATGCGGAGTTAATGCTTAAAAAGTTTCCATTTGGGCTGATGAAAAAGTTTTGGTAATGGATGGTGGTGATGGAAGCACAAAATTGTGAACATCATTAGCAGAATTTGAATGTGGTAAAAAAGGGAAATTTTACATTGTAAATATGTTACTAGAATTTAAAAAAATAAATCATAGGACTGTACAACACAAACAGGGAACCTGAATAGAAGCCATGGACTATAGTTAATATCATAAATATAATAATTATATTTCATCAATTGTTACAAACACCGCAATAATGCAAGGTGTTAATAATAGGAGGATATACGGGAACTCTTGTATTTTCTGCATGAGTTTTCTGTAAATCTACAACCTCTTTAGTTAAAAAAATCAAATGAAAATATGCATGTAGAACCTTTAGACTTTCTATTTTGTCTATTGACATTTTATAGACCTACATGCTCAGTCTTTTTACAGTATGCTTAAAATCATTGTGAAGCCTCCTATTTTTTCCCCTTCAACACTGCCTGTTATTCTAGGTCTTTTGTATTTCCATGTAATATTTTTAAATGTTTCATTGGGACTAAGAAAAAGCCAATTATATTTTGATTGGAATTTCAGTGAATCTATCAATTAAATTGGAAATATTTAATATTTTAGTATTAAGGGCTTCCAATCCAAGACTATGGTCTATTCATCCATTTGTTAGGTTTTTAATTTTTGTGTAGAGGTCAGTATTTTTTGTCAATACTAATTCCTAAATATTTTAAATTTTCAATCTTTTTGCAATAGAAAATGTAAATCTTATTTTCCAATAATCTGTTGCATGTATAGAAATACAATAGACTTTTGTTTGCTCTCATTATAACCTGAGATGTTGCTAAATTCACTTATTCGTTCTACTGGCTGTTATGTAGAGTCCTCAGGATTTTTTCAAAATGTAAATAACCATATTTTCTGTGGATAAAGACATCTTTAATTATTCCTCTCTTATTCAACATAATGTCATCTTTTTAAAATTGTCTTACTGTGTAGTATAGGAACTTCAGCACCATGATTAATAAAAATGGTAAGCATGCACATTCTTGCTTTAATCTCGGTAATAAGCTGTTCAATATTTCACTGTCAAGTATAGTATTTCCTGTGGGCATTTCATAGATGCTCTTTAAAAGCTAAGAAAAGTATCTTCTATATCTAGTTTGCTGAGCATTTTTTTAGTACGTGTTGAATTTTGTCAGGTGATTTTTCTTTACCTATCGAGGGAATTTTATGTTGTTTCCACCTTATCCTGTTAATATGGTGAAATACATTGATTGATTTTTGAATATTAAACTTTGTGCATAAAATTAATTCTACTTAGTAAATACATATTACTATTTTCATATATTGCTTTTTTGTTAACTTTATTATTTTCTCTTTCTACTCAATTTATTCTTTCGCTATTTTTAGGTGGAAATTTACATGATTGATTTTTAAATTTTTCTTATTTTCTTCATATTTACAAATATACATTTTCTTCTATAATCTTCTAAGCACTGCTTTGGCTATGTAAACCAAATTTTGATATTTGTATTTTCATTGTTTGAAACATTTCTAACTTTTTTTGTTGTTGTTGTTGCACATCCCCCCCTTTCTGCATTCATTTCTCTGCGTTCCTCTGTGTCTGCTCTGTCTCCACCCGCTGTGTGGACGTGCCGCTTGTGGGCAGGTCTGCCTCCATTCCCTGGTGGCTTTTTGCTCCGTTCGCAGGTGGCTCTGCCCTGCCCACAGAGGCTTTGCCTTCTCAGGTTGTCTGCCCGCTTGGAGAGGTCCCCGGGAACCGAACCCTGGGCCTCCCGTGTGGTGTACCCACACCCTATCCACTGGGCTATACAGCCGGCCCCAACATTTCTAACTTTCTTTGTAATTTCTTCTTTGGCCCACATGGCATTTAGAAGAATGTTGTTTAATTTTAAAAATCTTTTGATATTTCATACATATCTTCATGGTATTAATTTCCAATTGAATTATGCTGTGGTAAAAGAATACTCTCTTTAAGCTTTTGAATTTTGGGAATTTATAGAGATTTATTTTATGAGAAGTTGAGAGGAATGTGCATTTTATTCTGCAATTGCTGTGCAGTTTTCTATAAATATCAGGTGAGAGGATTTTCAAGTATCTCCAAATACTTTTGTGGGACTTGTCTATTACTCATGTTAGTTCTGTCAGGTTTTTTTTTTTTTCATTTATTTTGAGACTCTATTAGCATATTTGTAATATTTTATGATTTCTCTGTCTTCCTGATGAAGGTCTTTTATGATTATATGAAAATTAACCTTTTTATCTCTGGTAACACTTCTTGTCTTGACATCTATTTTCAGTTTACCATTTTTCTACTTGCTTTCTATTTGTTCCCTATTTTTCTCCTCTGTTTTCCCTATTTTGCTTACTTTTATTTTTATTAAATAGTCTGTTTCTTTACTATTAGATATTAAATTCTCTAAAGATATTTAATTTACCATTTTTATTGCTTTCAGATGTGTTTTAAGGACTGTCCTATGAATTTTTAACTTTTCAAAGACTATAGTTAATATTATACCACTTCATGAAATATACAAGAAACCTGAAAAGTATAATTTCATTTAATCCCAATTATGAGATCTTTTGTGCTATCATTGAAATGTATTTTACGTGTAATATATAAACTTTAAAATTCACTGTTAAAATATTTATGTTGAAATAAGGTGTCTTTTTAAAGAAATCAAGACACAAAATATAAGCTTTTATAATTTTCCACATATTTACTATTTCAGTGTTCTTTCCTACTTGTACATCAGGTTTCAACTAGTATCTTCCATCGGCCTAAAGCATTTGCTTAACATTAGTTTTAGTGAAAATCTGCTGGTGAAAAATTCTCTCAGCCTTCATTTACCTGAAATGCATTTATTTTGCTTTCTTTTTTGAAAGCTGTGCTTACTGGATGTAGTCTTCAGTAGAGAAATTTTCTTTTAGCACTTTAAGCATGCCAACCATTGTTTCCTGGCATCAATTGATTTTTATATGAACCCAGACATCACTGAAATAGTGGTCCCCAACAAACATAATATTTCATTTTTCTCTAGATGCTTTCAAATTTTTCACTTTATCTTTAATTTTTATATGTTTAATTACAGAGATCCTAGGTGTAGTTTTCATTATTATATCCTATTTAGGTTCCACTGGGATCCTTGGGTCTATATGTCAAAATTTTCACCACATTTGGCAAAATTTAGGCCATTATTTATTTAAATAAATTTCTTGTTTGTTCTTCCTCTACCCTATTCTTGGTCTCCTTCTACACAAATATATTAGAATGCTTGATATTTTCACATACTTCCCAGTGGCTTTTTAATTTTTTGCAATTTTTTTCCTCTAATCACTTATATATTAGATATCTTCTTTTGATCTGTCTTTATGTTCATTAATCATTTCTTCTACAATTGCCAATGTGTCATTGCCTGTGCAGTGAATTTTTTCTCCAGATACTCTAAATTTCAGTGCTAGAATTAAAAAAAAAAAAACACATTCCATTTTTCTGCTGAGATTCCTTATGGTTCACTTATTTAGCCTTACAAAATATCATGATCATGGCCATGTTTTTCTTTTATTCCATGAACTATTTAAAATAGTTGATTGAAGGCATTTAACTAATTGCAATATCTGGGCATTCTCAGGGTCAGTCTGTGTTATGGGTTGAATCATGGCCCATGAGACATGTTCAAATCCTAACTCTGATCCTTTGACTGTGAACTCATTAGTAAAGAGGATCTTCAAAGATCCTACGAATTAAGGTGAGGTCAAAGTAAATTAATATGGGCCTTAATCCTATATGATCAGAGTCCTTATAAACAGGGGAAATTTAGACACAGGCTAGAGACAGGTGGAAACATGGGAAGAGAGATGGCTCTGTGATGGGGGCAGAGATTGAGTTATGGACTGGCTGCAAGCCACCAGCCTAAGGCTATAGGTTTCAGAGAAAGCATGATCCTGTAATACCTGATTTGGGGCCTCAAGCTCTCCTCTTAAACCTCAAGTCAATAAGATTTCTACCAAAAGTATAAGACAATAATTTCCTGTTGTTTAAGCCAACCACCCTGTCGCATTTTGTTACAGCAGTCCTGGCAAACTAAGTCAGTCTGCTTCTATTAGCTGCTTTTTAAATACAATGTTTCTCATATTTTGTAGGTATCATAATTTTTAATCATGTATGGAACATTTTAATATATTAATAAAATATTATATATATTATAATATATTATTTAGACACAGATTTTGTTGTATTCCTCTGAAAAAATGTTGATTTTTGTTCTAGGAGGAATTAATTTATTGACAAATCACCTTAATCTTGTGGAGGATTGGTTTTACAACATTTTCAGGTATATCAGTTATAGTTTTCCCCTGAGGCTTAGAGCAATTATTAGTTCTAGAGCATGGAAGAGTATCTCCTGCAGTGAATAAAAGCTGAATTATTGGCTCAGCTCTATTTTTGCTCTCTGCCAGACTTCTTGGAGACTTCTCTCCTCCCTGCCTCACCCCGATTCCCAATTGTGCACAGTTTTGAGATCAGCCAGGGATTCAAGAGAACTTTATATAGCAATTTGGAATCTTACCTCTCTGTTGCTACTTTGTTTCTCTGATTTTCCAATCAAATTGAGTTGTTTTGGCAGCCTCAAGCTCTCCTCTTAAACCTCAAGTCAATAAGATTCCTACTTTCTGCTGATTTTAGCTATTCTGCACTTCTGGGACTGAAGGATTCCTGGGATATCCACTTTCAGTGCAAAAACCAGGAAAGTCCCAGCCAAACAGGGACACATTAGTTACCACATGCATTCCCTCATAATCTTAGATCACATGCAACTCAGTTTCTTCTATAGTGGTCAAATCTTCTCTACTTTCTGTTTGCTTTTGGTAACTTTATAATACTTGACGTAGTTTCCTTTGCATATTTTATCTACCATTTATAAGCATTATATGTGAGGTGGGTTTCCTGATACAAACTACTCCATCATGACTAGAAGTAGAATCTCAATTATAAATTTTAATTTTGCCGGTAATGAGATATTTCATAGCAACAAACAAACTGGTCCACTTTTTGACCTCATAATTCACTCCTGGGTAAAGTTACTATAATAAATAATAATAATAGTAATAATAATAATAAACTAAGTTAAAAATAAAAATGAAACTGTTCAGAGAAAATATAACCTGCAAAAAAATTCTTCCAAATATTGTCAATGGTTTGTTTGGACGCAAGGTTTGTGGGTAATTTTTCCTTTTCCTTTTCAATATTTTCAAAAATTTTATATATACCTGCTATTTACAATGAAAATATTTACCAAATAATGGTTATTTAAATCTGTATTATAAAATATATCTTCTAAAAATGGCAAAATGGCAAGAACAATTATAGCTTAAGGTGATTGTAAAAGTAATTACTAGAAAAATTCTCATACAAATAGCAATAAATGTGTTGCAGAATCTTAGGAAACACATTAATTTTTGTAGAGAGCAGTCACCAGATAGGAAAGATTCACAGAGGCATATTGAGGCATACTAGCAAAAACAGCAGAGTTAAATATTATACATAGATGCTATAATAATAACACTTCCTCTGCTGATTGTCTAATATGTTGGCTAGGAGGTATTCCATTAATCAAATAGATTATATTTTATAGGCATTATTATGATAAGATAACTCACTATATGAATTACCAGTTTGTGAACATGATATCACTCATTCTTAAAGCTTTATTTTGCTTGACACTAAACTTATTGGAAGAAAAGTTGCATGAAAATTTGGGAAGAAATGCCCTGTTGGTTAGAAGACAAAATATTTCACATATAGATTTTTTAGACAGTTTATAACAAAATTTGCAACCTAGTGGCCTGTGTATCTGGCTTGGCCTGCTCTGTATTTTACAAGTTGGAAAATTTCGTTTGAACATTCTTGTTTCGGTACCTCTAGCAACTCTGATAGGAAATGAGCAGTGGCAATTTCAGTGAGCTTGGTCTCCCCCACTTTACTGCTTCATTGCCAGCTGGTGTTTTTCATTTATCTCTCTTGCTTTTTGTAGGTATGTAAGTATGCCTTGGCCTACAAAAATATGATCAGGCTATCTTCACTATGAACAAATATACAGCTAGAAATAATCTAGGCTCTGAATTTGTGAATGTAAGATGAGGCAAAGATCCTGACTGTAGCAAGAAGCAAGAAAGCCACAAAGAAAAGGAATTTACATTTGCTCTGCCTATAATTTAAGTACCAGGGATGTAAGTCAATTGACTACATGTGACTATTGGTCCCCCATCCTTGAATTTTGTCGGAATACCACAAAATTACCTAAGGCAGTGATAAAAAAAACCATCCAGATTTAGGGTGTGTCTGTGAGGTGTTTTGTGCTTCATGCTCTCCAGGTATCACCTCAGCCTGTGTCATTGGCAGCAGCCACCAATAATTCTTTCTGTTTTCCATAAGTATATTTTAAAGTTAGCATTGGACTGTATACCAATTATTTTATTATTTTGTTCCTGTCTCCTAGACTCCTTATTGTAAGCCCCTACCTGGAAGACTTTCTCCTTTCAGAAAATGCACTGGTTTTGAGACGATTCTCTTAATCAGGGCCAGGGGTGTGACTGGTCCTCTTCACCTGTACCTCCTCATGAATATCTTTTCTGTGCTCTCTTGGTTCTATAGGAATCTTCCAATTCATTTCCCATGATGAGTGAATGGAGTTTCCTCTGTGGTGAAGGAGGTAGATTGGCATAAAAGGATATCTCCCGTGTATTAGTATCCATGGAAACATTTTAGGCAAGAAGGAAGCATGCTCACCCCACACACCCACCCAGGACAGTTTTCAGGATTATTAAGAGGAAGAACAAAAGTAATTTATCTCTGCATAGCAAATAGAAATGCCTTTGTATCATTAAATGTCCTCCTAACCCTCCCATTTGCCCACTCTTTCCAAAAGCAGTCTCTTATTTTGTGGTCTACATTCTTTACTTGGACAGCAATCCCCATGCAACTGTATTCCTCCACCTACAAGTAGCTTGTGCATTTACATTTTCATTAGTAATGGAGAAAACATAGTGGAGAGTGGTGAATATTAGAAAGCACAGAATTTCCCCATGTCTTTTAATTCTTTCACTGTTTTCTCACTTCATTCAAATTGAACCCACCAAATCTGTTTTCCAAGGGATGCTTTACAGAGAAACAACCTCTCCTCTTTCACTGTCTGCTCCTCCTTCCCCCAAACAAATATAATCGTGATTTCTAAGATTGGAGTAATTAAAATAAGGATTCTTTGCAGCTCTGACCAGAAAAATCTTCTGTTATTAATGGTACAGTTTCTGGGCTTGCCAAAACATCCCTTGTGTCCATGAAAGCCAGTCTTTGCATGCTTCTGTGTGCAGGAAAGGGTTACAAAGTGCTGGAAAGACACCACGCATGTGTTAATTACTGCTGCAGCAGCATGCATCACTTCCACTTTGACCTCATAGTTAATCTGCGTGATAATCGAGCAGAGCCTCTAGTGATTTTTCTTTCTTTTAAATACACACGCGCGCTCACACACACGCACACACAAGCACACACACTCAGCCTTAGCTTTTCTAAAAGAGGAATCAAACTAAAACAAACAAATAAGCAAACCAAAAACGATGGATCTGAAGGAGTATGCGTGAGTTTGAGAGGCATGGGTATGTGTATGAGGGTGCCTGCCTTTCTCTCTTCCTTATTTGCCTCGGCATGCGTCTCTCCCTGCACCCTCCCCCTGCCTCAATTATATTTCCCCCGACTTGGAAGCCGCTGCCTGAGCTGACGCTTTGATCGTATCTGCATGCGTTTGTGCTGATCTTACTTCTGCCCCCTTGAATATTAATTCCTGAAGCTGGTAGCAATACATCTCCCCAGTGACGGGACCCACTAGAGGCAGGTGGGGGTAGCCACCATCAGATCATAGCATAATAATAATACAAAGGGGAGGGATTCTTCCAAGAGGCCAGAGGAGGAAAAAAAAAGCGATGAGTTCGCCAAATACATGGAGCACAGGAAGCCTAGCCTACTCGACTCCTGTATTCTCCCAGAAAATGACGGTGTGGATTCTGCTCCTGCTATCGCTTTATCCTGGGTAAGATATGCTGTTTTCAGCGTCGTTTTGTTCTGGAGAGGTGGGGGAAGGGG
>PVKH010015262.1:0-16161 GCA_004027955.1 Chaetophractus vellerosus | reverse complement strand
CAGCCTCCTGGAGGACATTGCCCCAACCCTGCAAGGTATTGCCACCTAGTTGGCACCGTAATTGAGTCTTCAAAAGGCCATTCCATCGTTCTATTAATCCAGCTGCTTCAGGGTGATGGGGAACATGGTAAGACCAGTGAATTCCATGGGCATGTGCCCATTCCCGCACATCATTTGCTGTGAAATGGGTTCCTTGATGATACATAAAAGGGGAATAACTGGTTAATGTTCTGCTAACCCAGAGAAAATGACGGGTGCACTGTGAACATAGTGTAACTTATGCCCTCAATTATAAAAAACAATGGTGTACTCTGGGGTAAGGGAAACTTAGAAAAACATGCATAGCAAAAATAGGGCAGAGGAAAACAATGAGATCAGAGGAAAGGTATAAAAATAAAAATTGAGACGTGGCAAGAGAAAAAGAGAAGAAGAATAAAAATGAAAAGAAGTCAGAGCTAGCAACCTTGTGTCTGTCTGTGTGTCTTTTTCGCCGATGCTGATCACCTTTCGGTAGTCCCTCTGAATGCCAAGGCTGGTCCTCGGCAGTGTGGTACATTTGTTACAATTGATGAACCCATATTGAAGCATTGCTATTAACCATGGACTACCATTTACATTATAGTTTACACTCTGTCCCACACAATTTTGTAAGTTATGACAAAATATCTAATGGCCTGTATCTGTCACTGCACAGTCATGCAGGACAACTCCAATGTCCCAAAAATGCCACCACATTACACCTATTCTTCCCTCTTCCATCCCTCAGAACCTCTGGTGACCACTGCCTTTACATCAATGATAAGAGTTCTTCCATTGCTAGGATAATAGTAAGTCTGTAGTATAATAGTAACAAGTCTACTTTAGTACTTTTTTATTCAGGTTTTCAAATTCTTCTTTTTTGCTCACTTAGTGTCTTCTTTTTTTTTTAATATTTATTTTTTATTTATTATACATCCCCCCCCCCTTTTGCTTGTTCTTGCTGTGTTCATTTTTCTCTGCGTTCTTCTGTGTCTGCTTGTCTCCCCCGGCTGGGGGGACCCGCCGAGTCAGCTCACCCGCGTGGTGGCCCGCCTGCTGGTGGGGGCTTGCCCTTGCTTGCAGGGGCTTGCCTTTGCCCATGGGGACTTGTCTTTTTGCCCACCCGCGGGGGCTTGCCTTTGCCTGCAGCAGCATGCCCCGCCCACATTGGCTTGCCTTCTCGAGGCGTACCGCCCCTTAGGAAAGGCCTGGGGACCGAACCCGGGGCCTCCCATGTGGTAAACCGGAGCCCTACCAACTGGGCTATACAGCTGGCCCCACTTAGTGTCTTCTTAATGTCCTTTATATCTTTAGCCATATGTCTTTGATCTCATTAATTTGGTGTGCATCTTAATTAGTTGTCTCAAATCCTGCATCTCTTCTGGGACTTTGATATATTCCTTTTCTTGGGCCATTTCCTCCATTTTCTTAGTGTGGCTTGTAATTTTTTGCTGATTTCTAGGCATCTCATAGAGTGATGTGTTTACTCAGATGCTCAATTTCTCCTTCGTAGGGTTTTAGTGGCGGGCAGCTGTATGTTACTGCTGTTCTTTGATTCTTGGTTCAATCTGTTTTGGGTCTTTAGGATTGTGCCTGTTGCTCAAATCTGGTACCCTGACCCAGTAATGCGTTGCAGATCCACTTCCTAGGGCCTTGGGGAGGGAGGCTGTAAAGGCTAGAAAAAGTCTCTCTTACTTATTTACTATTAATTTCCTCACATGCACTTCTTTGGCCAGCAGATGGCGATCTTTGAAAGCCTTCTCAGTTCAATGCCTGGTCAGAGAGTGCTGCAACAGGGACACAGGGATGGGATCAATGTGACAGAAGTTTCTGTCTGGAGGCTAAGAGCCTCATAATTCAAACTTTCTCAGAGGCAGTTCAAGAGTCTTTACTGGCAGCCCCTTCCTTTGACCCAGGTAGGAAGTAATTCCACTCCCTTCTGCATCCTCAACAACCAATCCTGGTCAGTAAAGAGGGAGATTGAAAGGGTCGGTTCTCTTTAGTCCCTTGCTGGTTCCCAAGACAAACAATGGTGTGGCCACACCTGGCCTGGAAGGGCTTACAGGACACAGCAGACCAAATTTGTGGATCAAAAGCTGA
Source organism: Chaetophractus vellerosus (assembly GCA_004027955.1). Lineage (NCBI taxonomy): Eukaryota > Metazoa > Chordata > Mammalia > Cingulata > Chlamyphoridae > Chaetophractus > Chaetophractus vellerosus. Next base: position 14,043 of record PVKH010015262.1, on the reverse strand, counting down.
GTCAGCCTTATGCTGTGTTCCTCTCTCTCCCCTTTCCTGTGGAGGCGGATCCCTCTTTATCTGTAGCCACCAGCCCCAAGGCCTGAGAAGTCAAAAGTGTCTATAGTGTGGGGGAAGGTGCCAGCATTTGCAGCGGTGGCTTTTAACTCACAGTTTTGTTGTAACGATTCTTTTTCTTTGCACGTCTCTCCTCTGGGCAGTGTCCATCTTTTCCCTGGTGTCCTAAACCCTAGAAGATTCTTTTCCAGGCTGTTTCTGCCTGTCTTCTAGCTATTTTTGGAAACTTTTTTGTTTGTTTCTTACCAGTGTATGGCATGAAGAATGTAGTAGCTACTAGTATAGCTTAGAGTCATTGCTTTAACTCATGCTTCAGCATTAGTAGTATTACCTGAATTGCATTTGCACCATTAGTGCAAATGTCAGCACAGTGAAATGGTCAAGTAATATCTTAGTATTGTTATGGTTTCAAAATCTCAGACCCCCTAGAAAGTCTTCAGAGGCCCCCCAGGGTTCTGAAGACTACACTTTGATAACCACTGGCTTATCTTCAAGAGCTAACATTCCTTGACTCATTTACATGGGTCCTTACTTAGTGCATGTAACACTCTGCCCATGAAAATACAGATAAATAAGATACAGTTCTTTTCCCTCCTTGTGTAGTTGACTAAGGGAGAATTTGTGAAACAAGAATTATAGCCCTGTTTTTCTTGTGGAGGAATCTGAGCAAGTTTTGCCTAAGTCCTAGGATATGCCAGACAATTCCTTTTTTGAGGCTAAAATAATGCCATATTAAGATAGACAACAACATATGGAGATGGTTTCGCTGTTTAGCAAATTGGGGAAAATATTTAGACTTCACAGAAATTACTTCTGTGATAAATTTTAGAAGTAAATTGAAGCATAAAACCAAAGAGGAGATGGAGAAAATAGAATTGTATAGAACTTAGAAGATTGGAAAGGAGCGGTCTCATCTCATAAGGAATAGAAGAAACCATAAAGAAAAAAGAAACTGATATGAAAAGTAAATATTAAATATTTCTATGCATCACAAAAATAAAACATGTAAACAAAATTTGGGGAAATATTTGCATAGTTAATAGCTTTATAATCAGTTCATACACATTAATAAAAAATTCTATGACTCCAGTAGGTACACGATTAAAAACCTGAAGCGGTAATTCACAAAGGAGATGACTACTTAACAAACGTATAGAAAACCATTACCCTCACTTGTAATCAATAATATTAAAGCAGGATATCTTTTTATTTTGCCTTTCAAATTAGAATAAAGATTTAAATGATAACACTATGTTGTAGAGGGAACATAGTTCATCAACTGCTTGTGATGTATTAAACTAGTAATAAAACCCTTTTCAAAAGCAATTTAGCAAAATGTAGCCAAACTATAAATGTGTGACTATATTTTTACCACATATCCCCAATGCTGGATATTTAGTCTATGAAAACAACACAAAGTAGTTAAGTTCTAATTGAGGCATTATTTAAAAGAAGGAGTGAAATGTTCAGTAAAAGAGGAATGGTACATCCACTTTGTAGACTATTAAGCAGCCATTGAAAGTGAAAATAATGAGGACTGTATAACAATATGGAAAGCATTCAGGACGTAATAAGTTAACACACAGGACATAAAATTGTGTATATACTGTGATTACCACTATGTGAAAGAATTTTTAATACATCAAAAAGTTTTAGTTGGTTATTACTGGGAGGATTGTGGACTTTTCCTTTCTATTTTTCATGTTTTCTATAAAATACTTGCCTTATTTTTAAGTAAAATTGCATTTACAGCTAAATTTTTATAAAATAAAATTTAAAATTTAAAAAATTTATAAGAATCATCTGCTTAACTCAGTGGATATTTCCATAGTAGGTACTCCACTGTACCAGTGATTGTAATGTTCTCATAAAGGGTTATATCTAAGCCGGTAGGTACCAAAGCCTCTCACTATTTTCTTGTTTCCTTTCTCAGGTCCTGATATACATATTAACAATGTAAGGGAAATAGTACTGATAACATTATTGCTATGTATTTGCATTATAACCAGCCAACCATCAAAATATTGAAAACCCGGTAAAGTGGCAGAAATTGTTTTTTTAAAATGATCTTTGCAGAGTATGATGACTATTCCAGGGCTGGATGAAATTTAAGATGCCATCTAATCCGATGTTTTCCCTTTTGGATTCACAAACTCATTTCAAAGTAATATATAATCTTTCAAAGCCCTTAGGAATTTACAAAGCTATGCCATTTTTTTCATTGTACATGTTAGAAAGGTAAATTTAAAGAAAAATTTTATTTTCGATTGCCATATTAAGGTAGCATTATAAAATTCATCTTAATATAGTCTCTACAATATTTATAATAAAGACACATTGGTAAAATTTATTTTCCATTTAACAAAGTCCACTGTTTGTTTTACTTTAATTGTGTAGAAAAAGCAAGAGTTTATTTTGAAGATGAAATTTATTTTAAAACATTGAAATCAAAGTATTATGGCATCAAAATTGACAAAAAAAAGAGCTTGTATAATATGACATTTGGGATCTGTCATTTTGCATCCAAAAAAAGGCCAGTGATTTATTATTTTCTGTACATACTGTGTTTTGTTTCTAAACAATTAGCAAAGGTTCAAACTATTTATTCTAAGCACTTCTCAAATAAGTCACTGGTAGATGTGAAGAGTTTTTATTCAAGATAAATGAAATACCAACTTAGATAAAATTGCCACCATATTTTCTCTTTTTTGTTTGTTTTCTTCACCGATCTTTGATCGTAATCATTATTTTTATTGAGGTAAAATTCACATAACATAAAACACACTATTTTAACCATTTTAAAATGTACAATTCAGTGGCATTTAGTACAGTAAAAAGGAAACCCCATACCCACTACAGCACTATTATATTTCTTAAGTAAACTTTATTTTGACTTCAAAAAATAACAGACAAATGACAGCTTAACAAATTATGGAAGCATTACTTAAAAAAAATTCTGCCCGGGCACATTTATCTTATTTAATCCTAAAAACAAACTCAGTTGTTTCTCCAGTGTTCAGAAAGATAAATAAACAAGGAAATATTGGTTAAAAGACATGGCCCAGGTCTCCTTGTTAATGAAGGAAAAAAATGGTTGATCTCATTCATATCTCATAAAACTAAATCCTATATTCTTTTTTTTTTCTTTACCTTTAGCATTGACATAGTACCTTCCTGGCCTTTGCTACAAAAATATTGCAGAATTACTGTTAACAGTCTATAAGTTACATCAGTTGTGTTTTCCCTATGTATTACCATATTCTTAACACCTTCTAATAGAGGAACACTTTGTGCTTTAATTCTTAACCACGATCCTCATTTACCACCAAATTCACTGTGTTATACAGTGCCTAGATTATCCTCTAGCTGTCTTTCAATTAACATTAACCCCCTAGACCACTCCTTTCAGGCACAAACACATTTATAAATCAACAGGTTAGTTATACTCACTATAATGTATTACCATCAACTCATTTCCATACTTTTACAACAAACCTTATTAAACACTCTGCGTACACCCAGCATCTTCTCCTTCTCATCCCACATTCCATCTCCCACCAACCTACACTTCATAATCCAACTCCATAAATCTACTTATTGTATTTAGTTCATATCAGTGAGACCATACAATATTTGCCCTTTTGTGTCCGGCTTATTTCACTCAACATAATGTCCTCCGGGTTCATCCATGTTGTCATATGCATCCTGACTTCATTTTCTTCTTACAGCTGAATAGTATTCCATTGTATATATTAATATATACCACATTTCTTTTATCCATTCATTAGTTGGTGGACATGTGGGGTGTTTCTATTTTTTAGAGACTGTGAATGATGCCACTGTGAACATTGGTGAGCAAATGTCTGCTCGCGTCCCTGCTTTCATTTCTTCTGAATATATTCCTAGTAGCAGGACTGTTCGATCAATATTTAGTTTCCTGAGGAATCAAGAAACTGTCTTTCACAGAAGCTGCACCATTCTACATTCCCATCAACAGTGAAGGAGTGTTCCTATTTCTCCACATTCTCTCCAGCACTTGTAGATTTTGTTTTTTAAATAATGGCCATTCTATAAGGTGTGAAATGATATCTCATTGTAGTTTTGATCTGCATTTCCCTAAATAGCTAGTGATGTTGAGCATCTTTCCATGTGCCTTTTGACCATTTGTATTTCTTCTTTGGAAAAATGTCTATTCAAGTATTTTTTCCCATTTTTAAATTGAATCTCTTGTCTTTTTGTCATTGAGTTATGTGATCTCTTTATATAACATGAAAATCAAACTTTTGTTGGATATGAGGTTTCTGAAATTTTTCTCCCATTGAGTGGGCTGCCTTTTTACCTTCTTAACAAAGTCATTTGAAGCATAAAAGTGTTTAATTTTGAGGAGGTCCCATTTATCTATTTTTTTCTTTCATTGCTCGTGCTTTGGTGTAAAGTCCAAGAAACCATCACCTACCACAAGATCTTGAAGATGTTTCCCTAAATTTTCTTCTAGGAGTTTTGTGGTTCTAGCTTTTATATTTAGGTCCTTGATCCATTTTGAATTAATTTTTGTATAAGATGCGAGATATGGGGTCCTCTCCTCTTTATTTTTTTAGATATGGATATCCATTTTTCTCAGCACCATTTGTTGAATAGACTATTCTGACCCAACTGGGTGGATTTGTCAGCCTTGTCAAAAATCACTTGACCATAGACGTGAAGGTCTACTTCTGAACTCTCAATTTGATTCCATTGGTCAGTCTGTCTATCTTTATGCCAGTAACATGCTGTCTTTACTACTGTAGCAAAGTAATATGCTTTAAATTCAGGAAGTGAGAGTCCGGCAACTTCAATCTCCTTTTTAAAGATATTTTTGGTGGAGCAGATGTAGCTCAAGTGGCTGAGTACCTGCTTCCCATGTACGAGGTTCCTGGGTTCAATCCCCAGTACCTCAAAAAAAAATTAATTTTTTTTCTATTCTGGGGCCGATACCCTTCCAGATAAATTTGATAATTGGCTTTTCCAATTCTAAAAGAAGGCTGTTGGAACTTTTATTGGTATTGTGTTAAAACTAGATCAGTTTGGATAGAACTGACATCTTAATGATATTTAGTCTTCCAATCCATGAACACAGAATGTCCTTCCAATTATGTAGGTTTTCTTTGGTTTATTTTAGCAATGCTTTGTAGTTTTCTGAATAGAGGTCCTTTATGTCCTTGGTTAAGTTTATTCCTAAATAATAGATTCTTTTATTTGCTATTGTAAATGGAGTTTTTTCCCTGATGTTCCTCTTCAATTTGCTCATTAGTAGTGTATAAAAACACTATTGATTTTGTGTATTAATCTTGTATCCCACCACACTTTTTCTCTTTTTAAACATGTTTCAAGGTACTAGAGACATCTTTGTGGGCTACTGTATTAGTCAGGGTTCTCTAGGGAAACAGAATGAACAGGAGATATCTGTCAATAGTATGAGATTTTATAAGAGTCTCTCATGTGACCATGGGGATGCACAAGTCCAGGTTCTGTAGGCAGGCTGAAAACCAGGGGCTCCGATGAAAGTCCAATGAAAGTCCTTGATGAGTTTCCAGGAGATCTTGGCTATCCAAAGACAAGCTGGGAAATTCTCTCTGAATGCTGAAATCACTTCCCTTTTAAGACATTCAACTGATTGGATAAAGTGTCACTCATTGCTGATGGCAATCTCCCTGGTTGATGTAGATGTAATCAGCCATCTATGCAGTAAATTTACTGATGACTAAAGCCCACAAATGTCCTTGTATTACAATTAGCCCAGTGCTTGCTTGACCAAACAACTAGGCACAATTACCTGGCTGAGTTGACACATTAGCATAACCATCACAGCTACATAAAAACCAACAAATGAATGCATCTCAAATGTGATGAAGACCATTCACCTTAAGAAAAAATTGCAGAATTATCATGTTCTTCAGTAACTTGTACTCTTATGTTGCTGTCATCAGGCAACCATTATGGACAACCAATACACAGCTTATGATTAAGAATAAAAGCAATTTAAAATGCATTAGGGGAGCAGAAGTGGCACAAGCCACTGGGTGCCTCCCTCCCACATGGGAGGTCTCAGGTTCAGTTCCCCATGCCTCCTAAAAAGAAGATGAGCACACAACAAGCAGACAATGAGTGCAAACACAAGGGGGGTGGGGGAGAAATTTTTAAAAAATCTTTTTAAAAAAATGCATTAAAGTTAAAACCATTGACACAGCTAGTGGTGGTCTCCTGAGTGACTGAGTCAAGAATATACACAACAGCCTCCACTAGTATGTTCCCTTGGTACAGATTTGGAAACTCTCAAACTTCTGTTCATAAATAATCATTTTAGATTGATTTAAAGAAGAAAGAAATGGAAAGGGAGATCATTATTTCCACCTTGGATATCACACCCTGAAACACTTCTACAACCCAGGGTCCAGGAGCCCCTGAAATAATAACCCTGATTTAGATGAACAAGTTACTAAGGCCACACAATTAACAATGTAGCTTCAGTTATGCTTAGCCATAAGACAGTTTACCTTCCCTTTCACAAAAACTGCTTTTATTTGACTTAGGTATTTGAAATAATATATTGGACAGGATTAGGTAAGATAGTTAACTTGTTCTCAATTTGCTTTTATAATCATAACATAGTCATGTGATCTCTAAGTTTTTATAGTGTACAGAACTCTTTGAAGAGACTGAATACCATTTTGCATAGTTCGCTATTTTAGTCTACAAATCCAAGTTCTCAACATATTTTTAACATATTATCAAGTGTCCTCACTAAATTTAATTCAGCCGGCACTTAAAAAATATCAAACTATTAAAACAGTAAGCCTAAAAAGCAATTTGAGTGTTGCTTCCTTTCCTTTATCTTCTCTGAAACTGAGAAAAGAACTGAGAACAGCAAGAAGGTCAAGAAGTAAGAGATGTCACAGGAAAGAGAAGTTAATGGGACTTTGACATTCCTCTAATTAAGTGTAATTACCTAGGTGTCTTTTTCTAGATAAGTTGTTTTTGGTCCTGTTAAAATGTTCTCTCTTCTACCCAGTTGCCCAACCAATATCTTCAGGCTTTGCCTTAAAGCACAATGTGCCTGTTACCGCAATGACTGGAGCAAGAACTTGCTGGCCCAGAGCTATCACTAACTTGAGAAGAAATATTAAGTGTAACAATAATCCCCTAACCTAATCCTTATTTTGACTCTAAGCAACCATATCTAATATCTTAGGTCTTAGGGCAGGTTCCCTAGAAGCACAGTCTAAGAAGGGATTTAGATGCAGTGATTTACTGAGGGAATGAATGCTTTCAGGAGAAATGGAGTGAGGGAAGCTGGTTAAGGCAGGGGAAGGAGCTAAGCAAGGATGCAGTCTCAGCTGGAGTCTGGCTTCTGCCTGATCCTTGGCGAGTTCTGGAGCATAAATTGCACCAAAATATTAGCTTCACCTTGAGACAAAGGGCTGGCCTTTTGTAGTCCCCCCACCCCCATCCCAGGCAGTCAGTTTTGGGGTATGGAATGGTGTAGGCTTAATATCTTGGGCAAGGCTGCCACTGCCTTTCACTGAGGGTAATTCTCTGGAGAAGGAGCTTTTAGGGAGCCAACATTCATAGCATCTGGGAGATACATGCATTGACTCAGTAGAGGGAATCTGGGCTGGGCTTCAACAACATCCACTACACCTTATCATCACATCGTCTTCCCTGACTATCACCTAGAAACTATGAAGAAGGAAAACAAAAATATTAAGAACACGACAATTTTATACAAGCATAGTAAATAAACGAAAAACCACCTATATTAAGACCTCCAATGTTGGAATAGGCAAGTATAAAAAAAAAAAAGTATGAACACACATGGCTTAGATGCCATGAACTTTCTCTTCAGATTCTAAGGGTCCTTAGGCAGAATAACCTAACTGAATGTATAACTTTTTCCCTTCAGAATTTTTCCAACTACAGTTAGGAAGATTACAAGATATTCTGTTCCTAGCTATAAGCAAAAACTTTCACCCTTGAGAAACTAAACAATACTATAAACTATAAGTATTATCTATTATAGAAACTCCTTATCTTTGCTCTTAATATAAATGTATAGTCACATATAACAATGGGAAAAGTCAATATTTTATTAAGTTCTAAGGCATGACATGAAATATATAAAGTTTGAAAATGTTCAGAACAAAATACTGTTAGCATAGCACAAAAGTTAATGAAATATACAATGATAGCAAAAATGTGTAATTTTTTTACTTAATTAGTTTTAACTCATCAAAAGAAGAAATTAAGAAATAACTCATTTTTATAGAGCTTTAGGTAGTTCCATTTAATGTTTATGTTTGTCTTCATGTCTGGTTTTAAAGCATTGTATATTTAACTGTTTTTAGGATCAAAAACTATCTTTGAGCGATGATCACAATTCATATTCCTGTAAGTAAGCTATAATAGAATTAGACTAAAGGAGTCAGGATGATAAGCTTAACTCTAAGAAATTTAAACCTAGCTGGTTAAAAAATACTTTGAGTGTTTTACAGTCTGTGAAGAGATGAGGGAACTTACTGGCCCATATTCCCTTTCCTATTAAAGTCATGACATGTTGTGGCTCTTACCAGTATTCAGTTAGGTTATGTAAAAAGTCAAATACAGATACATAAAAACCCATTTTGTGTATAAAGCAGAATTGAAATGCCTTGATAAGAAACTATGTCAATCATTGTGAGCAGGAGATGCCTCAAAGGGAGATGAAACATGGTGATACTTGTGATACTTGGACATGTCTTTCCAGGTACATAGGCATGGCTCTTTCCTATTTCTTCCCATAAGTGTACCTTCCAAAACTCAGAGTGGAGCTAATGGGGCAAGATATGAAGTCCCTTGTTGATATGTTATCTGGCATTAAAACCTTTCAATGGATGGTAATGATGAGAGCACAACTTTGTGAATGTAATTAATACCACCGAATTGTATACATGAAAGTGGTTAAAATGGGAAATTTTATGTTGTACATATATTACCACAATAAAAATTTTTAAAGAATCAAAGGCAGAAATTAGATTGTAATAAAATAACAACCTTCCATAGCTCCCAACTTTTAAAACATTCTCCACCATACTGACTAAATTCACATTACTGAAAAACAACAAATGAAAATGTAGCACAGAAAGCAAACAATATTCTTTAGAAAAATCTTTAATGTGTTGTTTTGAACAATTCTATTAAACTCAAATATGTAATGTAAGTATATTTTCTATTAATCCATTTCAGTTTTAAACTCTTCACTCGGGGCTCAATGGTTTTATGATTATTAGTGATGCCAAAGAATTCTAAGAAAGTTTCACCAAGTCATAACTGTTGTAAAATTTCTTCAACCTCTATTGAAAAAAAATCTTTTCAGCACTTGGACAAAGGAAAGTGTGCTACATAGTGATGGCCTTTTAATTTTTATCTGTATTTTGTTGGCAGTTCAGTTCAGTTGGTTTCAACATTTATTGAGCACCTACTATGTGCCAGGCACTGTACTAGATGATGGATATACAAAGATGAGTAAGACATGGTCCCCGCCCCCAAGGAGCTTACAGTCTCTTGGGGACAAACAGGTAGTGCAAATACTTAAAAGATTATTCTAAAATGGACACAAATGTCAGTAGTGTAGTAATATTGGGCCTTTAAATACAATGATATGTCATTGTTTGTAATGACAAGGCAGATAATTAAAATGAAGACCATTTTTCATGTGATAAAACAGTACAATCATTAAGACCTAACTTTTAAAGATTCACATGATAAAGGTGGTTAATACTAAAAATGTACACCATAAGTTTTCAAGTATTTCATACTTAGAAATATTATTGCCCACATTTGTGCTATAGTCAAAGCCGTAATTCCAGGTTAGTGCATCATTCACATCTCAGCACGCTGGGATTCAGTTTCTCACTGAGTTTATGAATTAGGATGGCTAACTCCTCAGTTGCTTGACTCTTGTCCTCCAAAAGTTCGTATCGAAGGCTGGAAATATCTTGCTTGATTTCCTTTAGTTCACCTACAGTTTGTATTAAAATATATATATATATATGTATATACTTAGTAATTTGCTCTTTGTATTTTGGAAAGAACAAAAAGTGAAACTCATACAAATGAATATATTTAATTTGTAAAGACTTTAGGTAGCTACTTCACATTTTTTCCTTTAAGATGATTGAGAAATGTCTTCTTTAAAAATATACAAACATTTGAAAAAAGCTATAAAAATAGCCCAGCTATTAATATTAAATCATGGCTTAAAGTTTTTGTCTTATGTCTCATCCAACTTTTAACACAGTTCTCTGACAACTGATCTGAAGGCTGAGTATCTCCCTTCTGTCCCGTATACTCCCTCAAGCATAAGCTTTGACACCTACATGGATCATCTCCCATCGTCAGGACCGCAAAGATGAAATTTACTGAGAATCAATCTATTTAATAGACATATATTAATAACATAGAAGAACTAAATTTTAAGTTAGGTTTTGAAGGAAGCGAAGGGAAGGGGGAAAGGTAGGGGTGTTTACTAGGGAAGCAGAATGACAATGAACAAAGGCACGGATGGAGTCCAGGAACAAACAGGTTAGTTTGGCCGGCACAGAGGATCTATGTACAAGGAGTAACAAGCAATGGTGAAACTGAAGGTTTAGGTATGATACCACTGGTGATATATAGATTCCATACTCTCCAAGAGAATGAGACTTTTGGATATTAAAACACCACTGCTGCCATAATTTAGCCGGGCAGCATTTTGAACACCTGTAGACTGCAACTATAAACTGAATTCTCTTGCAAATGAACGTAATGTAGATAAGCCATTGACCTTCAAGGGTGAGGACTGGGGCAGAAATTAACCTTGAATCCAAGAAATGATACATTGGCTTGACTTTTTATAATAGAATAGCATGTAAACACACCTTGGATGGAATTTCATGTTTTTTTTTTATGCTTTAAAGTGTTATTTTTATACTCTTCAATTACATAAAAGTCAAAAATTTTTTTATATTAAAGAGTTCCAACTCTTCCTCAAGAATACACAAAATACATTTGTGGGTTGTTTTTGTGGCAAAAAAAGAGTGTTTCTTACTTTTGCATATAGCAATATTGAGGAAATAAATTGATCTAATTTGCAATTACAAGGCTGATGGAAGAAATGGATTACTACTCCATTCAGTTTCACAATTAGGCCATAAGCCTAGTGGGCCCTCTTTCACCTTCCTATTATCATTTAGTTCTTTCTTGCTCTTGAGTCATGGGCAGACTATACACTAAATATTGTATTTAATCTGCCACTACAAGAATCATAAATTACTCAAATTCTTTAGATTTCAGTTTCTTCATTTATTAAATGGGGCGGTTAAAATTACTTGATCTACTTTCTTATAGTTACAACTTTGTTCAAAACTCCAAATTTTTCATTAACTCAGTTTCCTCTTTTGTGCAAGGGCCTGGAAGATGCCCCTTGTTTTCGATGCTGTTATGGCCATCCAGCTCTCCCCAATCAATTACTTTTTTCAGGGAGATATAAACAGCTGATCAGATTTCTGCTTTCTAAATTACAACCTTATTCCAATTTTGCATTCTTGAGAATGTTATAAGTCACCATAACTGAATTTTTTGCTCATTCTAAAACTCCTCAATCACACATTCGTAGAATTCTTTTCTACAAACACATACCATTGGATTGATTCAGATTTGCAAGAGATTCCTTACATTAATCAAGTAATGGGTTCAAAGCCTTTTACTTAGTAAATTTTACTACATGTAACCTTTTCTTCTCTTACCAGTGCAGACAGATCTAGTGACATCTCACTGGTGTTAGAAGCTACACTTTCAATTTTTATGGCAACTTTTTTCTCCCAGGTTGGTTTCTCTTCAATTCTGGGCCAGTGCTTTGACCCTACTCCCCAGTCTTTGATAAAAAATTGTTATGGTTAAGACAGATGGCCTGCCAAGAACATGCTTTGAAAAATAGACACACTTAAATAGTCAAGGAGAAAAATTAAAGGCAAAAGAAACACCGGACAAGAAAAATGGGTTTGAGATTTGTTTCTGGACAACAAAGTAGAGATTTCCATGAAGATATAGGGAATCTGTATTGAGTTAACCATTATTTTACCTGTATCACTGGAAAAATGTTAACACTAATGCAAACTTACTGCAATAGAAGTAACACAACTGACTACCTAATAAAACAGGGATTCCAAACTCCAGAAAGATGGCAATCTCTGCATCTTAAGAATCAGTTTGGGTATTTCAAACAGAGATAAACTACCACTGACTGGCATTTTTAAGACCTGTTTCTTAAAAAAGATGGCGCTTTAGAAATGTAACATGAGATTCCCTGTCAATCTTAGAGGAACCTGAACTATAGTCTGGGATAGGATTTTTTACAGGATGCTTTAATATGAAGTTTTCCAAACTCATTAAGTTAGTTGTAAAAGGAAGTTTCTCAAGTTGGAGATGCTTACCTTCATTAACTTCATCATTTTCTTTATCCACTTGTGCTTTCAAAACGTATCGCTTTATAAGTCTTTTCATTATCTGCTGTTGGGCAAAAAGAAATGTTATATTGCCAATGATATGTATAAGCAATCTGGAACCTATTCTTCAAAGAGCCCTACATACCTGTAAAGCAAATAACTCAGGAGAGAGAAATTTTATTTAACAATTTATATAACAATCACCCAGGTTTCAGAACTTAAGCATTTTTCACCTTCTTCTGAGACTTACTGTATAATGTGCTAACATTTCCCCCGCCACCCCACTCAGGAATGGACGAAGCTTGTACCACACTAATGAAAGATATTGTGAATGGGGGAAATTGTGGGAGGGGGAGGGATGGGGCATATAGGAATTCCCTATGTTTTCGATGTAACCCACATATAATCTAAAGCTCCTTAAAACTAAAGAAAAAAAAAGTTAAGGTGGAAGATTTCAACTCATGGTTTCTCTTTGAAATGCCCTGACACTCTACATAATATATAGAAATTACTAGCTTCTTTTTAAAAAATATATGAGTGTGCATGCAATGCAGAGAATTTGGAAAATACAGAAAAGAACAAAAGAAACAAAATCGTCTTTAATTCCACCACCCAAAGATAAGCACTGTTTTTATTTTGATATATTTCCTTCTGGTATTTTTTCCTTTAAATTTTGTATCTGTACTAATTATTATATGTATTAAGTTTTATATTTTCTAAATACCATATATTCTGTTATATTTCATGCTTTCCTCTCTTATTCCTATGTATGGTGAATATTTTTCAATCTAAATACTCTTATAGGATAATTATTTAGCTGCAGAAAAAAATGAAATTGGAAACCTATTTCACATCATACACACAAAAGGCAAAGCTTTTAAGTCTTTTAAAAGAAAGTACAGAAGAATATATTTATAAACTTAATGTAGAGCTGGATATTTTAAAAATGAGAAAAAAATTCTAATTACAATAAAACACTGGTAAATTCAACTTCATTACAATTTAAAGCTTCTGTTTAAAAAGGTACCACAAAAAAGTGAAAAGGCAACTACAAAGTGGGAGTAAATAAGTTTGTTATAACTAACAAAGAATTCAGATACACAAATATGTAAAGAACTTTAATTCAATATGAAAAACTAAAAAATAAAGAAAAACCAAAGGAAAAATGGGCAAAAGACAAATAGGCAAGAAGTATATGAAACAATCTCAAACTTTTCTTGGGCAAATGCAAATTATGACTACCAGGTGACACAACTGCATCCACTAAAAGGGAAAAAATAATAAATCCAATAATGCCAAATATTGGGAAAGGATGTGGGTCAATGAGGACTTTTATACTTGACTGGTTTAAGTATAAAGAGACAGAATCACTTTGAAAACAATTTGATATTATCTTTTAGAGCTGAACCTTTGCATACTCTTCCATCTAGATATTTCACTCCTTGGTATAGAGCCTAGAGAACTTTACACATGTGAATTAAGAAACATA
>PVKH010015261.1:0-16163 GCA_004027955.1 Chaetophractus vellerosus | reverse complement strand
TCTTAAATATTATGACATGAAATGAATAAAACTATTCATATGATAGGGGAAAAGGTTGGGGAAGAAAACAAAGAAATTCATTTTGTGTACATATACTATCATACTCAATGAAACAAGGAAGAAAGGTTCTTGATTATTACAGCCCTCATTTCTGTAACTGGTCACATGGTTGAAATCCATATTTATCACTACTTTTTCCACTATCATATGAATAGTTTTATTCAGGGTTCTTTTGGGAAACAGAATCAACAGGAGATATCTGTCAATAATATGAGATTTTATAAGAGTCTTTCCACAACCGTGGGGATGCACAAGTCCAGGTTCTGCAGGCAGGCTGCAAACCAGGGGCTCTGATGAAAGTCCAATGAAAGGTCCTTGATGAGTTTCTGGGAGAAGTTGGCTGTCCAAAGATGAGCTGGGAAATGCTCTCTGAATATTGAAATCACTTCCCCGTTTAAGGTATTCAACTGATTAGATAAAAGCATCACTCATTGCTGATGCAATCTCCCTGATTGATGCAGATGTAATCAGCCATCCACACAGTAAACTCAGGTGAACAAAGCCCTTAACTGCTCTTGTATTACAATTAGCCACGTGCTTGCTGGACCAAACACCTGGACAAAATTACCTGGCTGAGATGTCACATTAGCCTAAACATCACAGCAGCTTACAAGAAGAACATGAAAAAATAATTAGTATGAATTCCAGGAAGATGGAGGTTTAGGGCTGCACAGGACACTTTTGTTACTGAAAAATAGAGGACAGGCAGAGACTTTACAGAATACTGTTTTGGGGCATAGGACACTACTCAAAAGAGATAGGGTCAAAGAAAATGACTCTAGGTGGAGACAATCCATGATTAAAGCAGCAGCTGCAACTGCTGGAGCCCAACAACCCACGTTTGGAGCAAACATATCAGGGTCCTCTACCCTGGCCAGCAGTTACAGATGGAAGGAGTCATACTGGTCCACTTCCCCAGGAAAGGGGAGAGAGAGAAACAGAGCCTACAGTGAACTCATATTACAGGTGGCAAATTGGGTCTTTTGTGTCACATGGGCTGTTCCCTTCCAGGCCAGTTGGGGCCATGACATTATTTTCCCTGGGACCAAGCAAGGAACTAAAGATAACCTGCTTTCTCAAAAATCCAGCTTACTAACATGGCCTGGTTGCTGATGAAAGAGGGGAGTGGATTGGCAATATAGTTACTCACTGGGACAAGGGAGGGTTCAGCCTGCCATGCAAGGATAGTAGCTAGCAAATTTGATTTGCCATTGTTGGCACTGAAGAGCCCACCCTGATGGTGAGTTTTCTGGCATATTTCTTTTTCAGAGTCAAACAGGCAGGGTTCCAATGAACACATTTCTTCCTAGACTTTGGCAGAGAGGACTTCTGAAGAGTGCCATCTGCTGACAGAACAGGAAAGTGCATGAAAGGAGGAAATATTAAATAAATAAGAGACTTTTGGTGACTTTATCAATGTGCTCCCTAATGACCTTGTGAACTGGTCTGCATCACATTACTGGGTGCAAGGCCTTGGTTTGAGCAGTTAAACAGGAGCAATATTAAAGACCAAGAAAAAACTGAAATAAAAATCAAAGAATACTGATAATACTCAAAACTAACTTCCTAGGCAAGACAGCGAAACAGAGCATGTCAGTACAGTCACCATTATAATCAATACCTAGGTATTAGCAAAAAATTGCAAGTTGTGCTAAGAAAAAGAAGGTATGTTTCAGGCAAAGGAACAAATCAAAGCTCCAGATGAGATACACCCTTTGAAACAACTAGTCAATGATGTTCATACAAATCTCCTAAATCAAGTCATGGAGTTTAAAAACAACATGGCTAAAGAGATTAAGACATTGGGAAAGGGCAAAGAAAAATTTGAAAGTGTGAATATAAAAATAACATACTATATGGGAATGAAGGTCACAATAAGTGAGCTTAAAATACACTAGAGGCATAGAATCACAGTTTTGAACTTATAGAAGAAAGAATCAGTGATGAAGAAGAAAGAACAGATGAAATTGAAAGGAGAGAAGAGCATAGAGGAAAAGGAATAGTAAAAGAAATAAGCAGCCACCCAGGAAGTTCTGTGAGAGCATGAAGCACACTGATATAGGTGTCATGGGAGTTTTAGAAGGAGAAGTGAAGGAAAAGGGGGCAGAAAGATTATTTGAGTATATAATGGCTAAAATTTCCCCAACTCTCATGGAAAAAGTTGAATATACAAGTCCTAAAAGCAAAGTATACTCCAATGAGGATAAATCTAAAAAGACTTATGAAAAAATCATACTATTCAGAATGCCAAACATCAACAAAAAAAAGAGAAACTTCTGACAGCAGCAATGGAGAAGCAAACCAGCATATACAAGGGATGCCCAGTAAGACTTGTAGCCAATTTCTCATCAGAAACTATGGAAGCAAGAAGGCAATACTATGATACATTTAAAAATGACCCTGGTAAGCAAGAATACTTTATCCAGCAAAATTGTCTTTCACATATGAAAGTGGGTTAAAATAGTCCCAGATAGGCAGAAACTAAGAGTGTTTGAAAATAAGAATCCTGTTATGCAGGAAACAGTAAAGGGAATTTTACACATCAAAAGGAAAACACAGGAGAGAGGAGATTGAAGGAGAATGTAGAAGTGAATATTTTCAGAAAGGGTAACCAAAATTATATAAAGACAAACAAAAATAAGATATGTCATATGAAAGTCAGGAAAAAATGGTTGAAATAAGGAAGTGAATGTGGCTCAAGTGGTTGGACTCCCATCTACCATATGAGTGGCCCTGGGTTCAGTTCCTGGCACCTCCTGGTGAGGGCAAGCTGGCCCACAGAGAGCTTACAGTGCAAGTCAGTGGAGAGTCAATGGCTCTCCCCTGCACCTGCACCTGCAGAGAGCTGGTGCAGAAAGATGATGCAACAAAGGGAGATGAGCAGGCACAGAGGAAATGCACAGCAAATGGGCACAGAAAGTACACAGTGAGCAGAAGCAGCAAGGGGGAATAAATTAAAAATACACTAAAAATGATTGAAATATATACTGCCTTTAGAGTAATAGTATTGAATGAGATTGTATTGAATTCCACAATCAAAAGACAAATACTGACAGAATGGATAAATAACAATGAGCCATCCATATGCTGTTGGTAGAGACTCATGTTAGACCCAAGGATACAAATAGGCTGACAATGAAAGGTTAGAAAAAGGTACTTCATGTGAACAGTAACAAAAAAGAGCATGGGTAGCTATACTAATATCAGATAAAACAGACTTTAAATGCAAAAAAAAAGGTTATAAAAGATTAGAACTAAAAGGGGCAATCAATAATGAAAGAGTAACAGTCATAAATATCTATGCATCTGAACAGGATGTCCCAATATCTCTGTGGCAAACTCAAACAAAACTGAACAGAGAAATAGATGTGTCTACAAAATAGTTGGATATTTCAACATGTCACTCACATTGGTACATAGAATGACTAGATAGAAGATCAATAAGAAAACAAATAATTTGAACAATATGATAAATGAGCTAGACCTAAGAGACATATACAGCAAGGTATACATTCTATTAAATTGCTCATGTTGTTTTCTCCAAGATAGAACACATGTTGAGTCTGAAAATAGATCTCAATATATATAAAACAAATTAAATTATATTTCTGATATATTCTCTGATCATAAAGGAATAAAACTAGAAATTAATAATAGGCATTAAAGGGGAAAATCCACAAATGCGTGAGTGATGCACTCCTAAAAATAAATCAGTTAAGGGCTGGTTGTAGCCCAATTGGTAGGGCACCGGTTTACCACAAAGCAGGCACCAGTTTTGGTTCCTGGGGCCTCCTAGAGCGGGCAGACCCTCCTTGAGAAGGAAGCCACCACGTGCAGGGCAAGCCCCCATGAGCAGGGCAAGCCGCTGCGAGCATCAGGCCACCATGCGGTGAGCTGACTCGGTGGGTCACCGCAGCAGGGGGAGACAAGCAGACACAGAAGAATGTAAAGAAGAATGCAAGAACAACCAGAAAAGGGGGGGGATATGTAGTAAAATAAATAAATAAATAAATAAATCAGTTAAAGAACAACTTACAAGAGAATTTAATAAATATCTCAAGATGGATGCAAACAATAACACAACTTAACAAAATGTATGGGATATAGTGAAGTTAGTGTTGAGAAAGGAATTTATAAACACAAATGCCTATATATATATATTTTTAAAAAGAACTAAAATCAAGACCTAATCAGACACCTGGAGGAACTGGAAAAATAATAGGAAATCAATCTCAAAGCAAACAAAAGGAAAGAAATAATAAATATTATTAGAATAGAAAGAAATGAAATTGAGAAAAAGTACAAAATATCAACAAAAGCAAAACTCGGTTTGTGAGATCAATAAAATTCACATCCCACTAGCTATACTAACAAAGAAAAAAAGAAAGAAGCTGGAAATTAATAAAATCCGAAATGAAATTTGGATGTTCTGAATGACCCCACAGAAATAAAAAGAATCTTAAGAGCATATTATGAAAACAATGTGGAACAAATTATACAACCTAGATTAAATAGATAAACTCCTAGAAATGCAAAAAAAATCTAAATTGACTGATAAAGAAATGCAAGAACCCAACAAACCAATTATAATTAAAGAGACTGAATCACTCATCAAAAATCTCCCAAAAAAGAAAACCCAAGGACCAAATGGTTTACAGGTGAATTCTACAAAGAAATTCAAGGAGAATTAAAACTGATACTGATTAAACTATTTCAAAAAAAACTGAAGAGGAAGGAAAGTTATGCAAAATATTTTATGAAGCCAATGTCATCATAATAGTAAAGCTATATGAAGATACAACAAAAAAGTAAATTACAGCCAAATGAACATAGGTTGAAAAATTCTCAACAAGATACTTGCAAATAGAATCCAGTGGCAAATAAAAATAATTAGACACCATGACTAAGTGGAATTTATTCCTGGTAGGGAAGGGTGTTTCAACACAAGAAAATCAATTAATGTAATAAATGGCATTAATAAATTTAAGGAAATAAACATATGATCATCTTAATTGATACAGAAAATGCATATGACAAAATTCAGCTTCTTTTCTTGTTAAAATCTTCAAAAGATAGGAATAAAGGGAAATTTCATCAATAAGATAAAAGGCATATATGAAAAACCAAAGCCAATATTGTACTCAATGGGGAAAAGTTAAAAGCTTTCCCTCTAATATCAAGAACAAGACAAAGGTGCCCACTGTCACCACTGTTAATCAACATTGTACTAGAAGTTCCAGCTAGATAGATGACACACACACAAAATAAAAGGAATCCAAATAGGAAAAGAGGTATTAAAAGTCAGCCTATTCAAGCCGCCATGGGCGGGCCAGAGCTGCCATGGGCAGGGCAAGAAGCTGCCATGGACATGGCAAGAGCTGCCACGGGCAGGGCAGGTCACCCGAGGATGGAGCGCAGCCAGCCACCCACGAACTGAAAGCCGGACGTGAACAGACGCAGAGACCGCCCACAAGCGGGGAAAGCCGCGCCTGCGCAGTGTCCATTCTCAGCGCATCGCCGCAGCAGGGAGGAAGGGGAGATATGTAATAAAATAAATAAATCTTAAAAAAAAAAGTCAGCCTATTCTCAGGTGATATGAATTTATATTTAGAAAATTACTGAAAAATCCAGTACAAAGATACTTGAGCAAAGTGTCAGGGTAGAAGATGAACATACTAAATACAGTAATTTTTCTGTACACTAGTATTGAACAATCTAAGCAGGAAATCAACAAAAAAAATCCATTTACAACAGCAACAAAAGTCTCAAATACCTAGGAATGAATTTAATCAAACATATAGAGGACCTATACAGAAAACTACAAACAATGCTAAAAGAAATCAAAGAAGACCTAAAATAATGGAATGACATTTCATGTCCATGGATTGGAAGACTGAATATCTTAAACATGTCAATCCTACCCAAACCGATTTATAGATTCAATGCAATGCCATTCAAAATTCCAAGGTTATTACCACATTTATTTTTAAAGGAAAGGGCACCCAAATAGCCAAAAACATTATGAAAAAGTAGAATGATGTGGGTGGACTTTGAACTTGAAACATATTACAAAACCACAGTGGTCAAACAGCATGGCATTGGCATAAAGATAGACACATTGATCAGTGGAATAGATTTGAGAATACAGAAATAGTACCTCAGCTCTATGGCAAACTGGTTTTTGACAAAACTACCAAGTCCATGTTAGGGAACAAAATAGACTCTTTAACAAATGGTGCTGGGAGAACTGAATTTCCAAAACCAAAATAATGAAAGAGGATCTTTACATCACTCCCAGTACAAAAATCAACTCACAATGTATCAAGGACCTAAATAAAAAAGCCAGGAACATAAAACTACTAGAAAAAAATACAGGGATACATCTTCAAGATCTTGTCTGACATGATGATTTTCTTGGACCTTACACACAAAGCACAAACAATAAAATAAAAAGAATATTATAAATCAGACCTTCTCAAAATTAAACACATTCATACTTCAAAAGACTTTGTCAGGGTGAAAATGTGACAAGTCAAAGGGAGAAAATACTTGGAAATCACATCTCTCATAAGGTTTAATGTTCATGATATATAAATTCATATTACAACTCAACAATAAAAAGACAAACAGTAAATAAAAATGGGCAAAATATTTGACCATACAGTTTTCCAAAGAAGTAATTCAAGTAGAAAAAAACACATGAAAAAAAATCCAACATTTCCGGTGATTAGCGAAATGGCCGTCAAAGGTACAATGAGATATCATTTCACACCTATTAGAAGGGCCACTATTAAAAAGAAGGAAAACTACAAATGTTGCAGAGAATGTGGAAAGATAAAGAGTGCTTATTCAGTGTCTAGGGGAATGTACAATAGTATAGCCACTGGAGGACTGTTTGACAGTTACTAATGAAGTTGAATATGTTGTCATGTGGCTTGGCAATACCCCTAAAAGGTATACATCCAGAAGACCTGAAAGTAGTGTGATGAATAGACATCTTCACACCGATGTCCATAGCACCATTATTCAAAATTATCAAAAGCTGGAAAAACCCCAGCTGTCCATTAACCAAAGAATGGAGAAAAAATTGTGGTGTATACAAAGGCTTGACTATTGTGCAGGTTTGAGAAGAAATAAAGTTATGAAGCATATGAAAACATGGATGAACTTGTAGGACATTATGTTGAGTGAGGCAAACCAGGCACAAAATGACTAATACTATATGATTGTGCCATGATGGACTAAATATATTATGTAAACTCACGGTGTTAATAAGTAGAATATAGTTCACAAAAAATAGAATGATGTAGAAAATAGAAAGCTGAGTGTTAATCTGTGCAGAATTGGTATAAAGTTTGTAAATCTTTGGAAATGAGCAGAAATAGTGAAAGCATATCATAGTTTTTGTAACTAGAAGTGCTATTATATGGGTATGCTAGTGGTTGAAAGGGAAAGTTTAAGGTTGTGTATATTACTGGTAGGTAAGCTAAGAAATGTTGCATGGAACTGTATAGCAAAGTAAAACCTCTTGTGAAATATGACTATGCGTGTCTTTATACGGGGGAGGTAGAGGGACTTAACACACTGAAAAGGAGGTTGTAATGTTACCAATGTGTTCGAGAGTGGAGTGTAGAAAAACAATTTATGGAATGACTTCAGCCAAAAGAATTGGCAGGAGAGAAAGAATGGATTCTCCCCTAGAGTCCTAAAGGATCCCAGCCCTTTCAACAGGTTGATTTCAGCCCAAACTGATTTCAGATCACTTGTCTCTGCAAATTTGAGAGAATAAATTGTTGGTGTTTTAAGACACCAGTTTTATTATCTTTTCTTATAGCAGATACAAAATATTAATACATCACCATTATATTATTTCTGCTTGTTCATGGAGACAGTTTGAGACCTCATCATTCTGGTTCCATATAGCCACAGGAAGAAATTTAGACTCTTGCAATCTGTTATTTTCTTCTTATAACAGCAATTTTTATGCCTTATGAAAATAAGTGAAATCTGGCCAAATATAATCACCATGCAATTACAAAATAATTAGTATTCTATTTGCTCTTCAGAGATAAATTAGTATTTATAGAGTGGCTCTTATTTCCCAAAAATACATTTCTTTATAGAATTCTGAAACCCATCCTAAACGGTAATAGTATCTTTTATTCTATAGTTGTGAAAACTAAGTCTCAGACTAATAGGAACCTGCCCGTATGCAGAAGGAACTATCATATCCATATATTAGCACTTCCAATCCCATTTAATTATACTGATGGCCAGTTTTAAGAAAACATATCACCTATTTTTCATATTTGTGTTACTAGCACTTTGTTTTTACATTCATTTTTCTTAAATTCCTGTGGACTTAAGCAATATTTTTATTTACATAGTTATTTCTCTTTCCTACTTGTCACCTTATAGTCTTCATCATATATTTATAATTTCCTGCTAATAAATTTCATTAAAATATGCAGATGTGGGAATTTGTAGTATTTAGTCTTACTATATCATCCTGTTATTTTAAAATGTCAAGCACACACTAAAAATCTCCACCTATTTCTAAAATATACTTATATATATTTTAACCTCTTTTTCCTATTTTTCATATATAAATATAATCTTATAAATACAAGGTATAAAATCTTAAATGACTATGTATTAATGTGGAAAATCATAAAGAAAGCACTGAAATTTATATTCTTTACAGTTTAATGTACCTCTCCTAAGAACTGGCCTAATGAGTGATTGCTTGTTTTGGTCCAACTGAATAAAACTATAGAAGATGTGTTTTCCATTATAGCACAGATGAATAAGTAGCCAAAATGTCAAACAATACAGAATTCAATAAATATTGAGGATATTCCAATATTTACTGATAGCAATTCTAGCCAACCTCTAGTAGTATGTAAGTATAATCTTATATAAAACCTGTTTTAAGTGATCCTCATAGAAAGGGAAAGAACTATAAACAAAGAGACTGTATCAGAGATATAGTAAATGCCCTCAGTTACAGATTAGGTATTGAAGTTCAAGCTTTATATATCACCTAAGTCATATGCTAATGGTAGAACCAGGTCTGATTTCTGAGCCTAACTTCTATTCTGGGCTTTTTTTTTCTTACCATGGCACAGTGTTCTGATTTTATGACTTAACCATATTATTTACTCACTATATTTTAACTTTAATTTGGAAAATTATCAAGGATTAAAACATTTTTTCCACAGCTCAACAATTCTCTAGTTTTTCTCAAAAATGAGCACTGCAATAACACAATGTAGTTCATAACAGAGCACTTCCATAGCCTCATTGAAATGAAAATTTTATACAGGAAAAAATTCACTTCACATGTAATTTTGGTTTGGCTGAAAAAGCCTTGTTTATAGCTTTAAACCCTCTTTATATCATAGTAACTTTGTATGTTGTGACATATTATTTTATAATCTTGGTATTTTCTTCAAATAGCCAATTTTTCTGTTTTAGCTGCCTTAAAACAGCTTCCAAATATTTCAGTCTTCCTAGAATTTGTTGCTCTTGTAGCTCAAGAAGTATTATCTTTGAATGTAGCTTAAGTTTTTTCTCCTGGAGGTGTTCCTTATTTGTGTCTTGTCTACAAAAGAATGTTCAATTTGTAAAACGTCTGTTTCATAATCTATATCCTTATATAAGGAGTCTTCAATGTCTGTGTCTTGCACTTCCACAGATTCTTGTTGATTAAGAGTAATAGAATTAATTACAGGTCTAGAATTTTCAGTGTGTGCAAAAATGACAATAAAAAATTCTTGTGTTTATTCTTCAACTGTTTGAGTAATTTTGCTAATAAGACTGGATTATCCTGTGCTGACTTAATTTCCATGGAGTTATTTTTAAAATTTGGATTAGTAACTATTTCAAAACACTTCTTGAGTTTCTGAACACCGAATACCTTCAAAATCTGAAATTGTCAAATCATAGTTGAAGAGTATAGATTGACTAAAGAGGCTTGAAATAAACCTACACCTATAGCTTATTTAACTGATATTTCCAAAGTCAATCCTAGTTTTTCAGTATCTTGTTTAACCAAGTTAAGAGTTAATATATTATTTTGTTTATTTTCTGTTTTTTGAGCTGGCTGTGCCAAGGCAGTTGAATCAAGTAATTCTGCACATTCAAGGAGCACATCCATGTTAATTGTAGTTTTCTTTGGCACATTTGATGCAAATAGTTTCTCCTTCTTACCCTCCATTTTTTCCCTTCTGCAACATTTTTGGAAGAGTCTCTTCCATAGAAAATAATTCTGAAAAAATATGGCCTTTCTAGGCTTATTCTTGTATTAAGTAGAGCTGGTAATTTAAATATAACTTTGAGTAGTACACTGGCCAATTAAATTTGTTCAGTTAAACCAATATGCTCTAAAAATATACTCTATAGAAACAAAACAAATATACTTTAAAGTGCCTTTTTATAAAAGCATTAAGGATATTCAATATACAATGGAAAACTTCCAAATCATTCAAGGGATGACTTAAAAGCCTTGCTCATTAAGTTATATTAATTACTTAATAACTTATATAAGTTTTTGATTTTGCATACTTGTTTTAAGCTATGCTTTATGAAAGTTTAAAAAAATTTTTAGAAAAAATATTACTCTTTTGGGAAAAACACAAATTTTTCTTATTTTCTAAAACATTTCTTACATTTATTTTTCACTCTCAACCCCTCCATCTAATCAACTGTCTGGCAATTTGACACCATTAACCTCTTCTCTCTGCCTGCAATGCCTGATTGTCACCTGGCAAATAAATTATTGTTGGAATTGCAGTTTGTTTCAAAAATTGAATATTCCATCTGATTTTAACAGTGTCAGGAGTAAAATGGTTGCTACATAGAAACTAGTATTTACTAAAAATTCATGAATCAGTCTTCTTTAACCATTTTCCAAGTCTTTGTCACACGAAGGGAACCAGAAATTCTCAGTTTGTGTCTTTATCATTCTGTCCCTGGTGGTTCTTACAGCAAACCATTGAGCAACAGTGAAGTATCATTCAAGTGATGTCCCAGAAGAGAAAGGCCAGACAAGAGGTGTAGACCAGCACTTCTCACTGAGGAGAGGCTGCGCATTCAAGAGGAATGACATCATGACCATCACCTCACTTCCAGCAATCTGTTGTCATATGTCACAGTCTTTGGGAATATCTGCAAGGCTGCTGTATGTTGGCTACTCAAATATTTCCTCTAACTCTCATCTTTCAGGTTGCAACCCTATAATACATGATACATAAACATTTGATGTCAACACAAGTAGGAAATTCTCGATTGTCAATTTTTCTTTCAGATGGATGTTTTTTTCACAATTGTTTTTGGATTAACCACCTTGTTTGCCTTTGAAATTGGCCATATGACATGCTTTGGAGAATAGAATGTTAGCAAATGTTACATTCTAAATGACAACGGGGAAACTGTAAGTAGCATTGTGATTTTCTTCCACTTCCCTCACTCTTCCTGTCTGTCTTGAGAATCGGCAGCTCTTCATTCTGAGTCCTGGATTGAAGACACACTTGGAGCAAAGGCACAGCTGAATCAGGGCCAAAGAAACACTCCAGTCTACATGAAATGTGGTTGATGGGCAAACCTTCGTTATGGAAATCCTCTCTGATTGAGTTGGTATTACCACAGCAAATCTAATTCATCACATTTGTGGATGTTTGAGGTCTGTATCAACAGATGGTGTGTATATGAAAATTTAAAAATTCCAAAAAAGCTTTGAATCTTAAGATTTAGAGAATAACTTAAATTATACCTATGACTAATTTCTTCTATTCTCTACATACTGATTATAATTTCATAAGAATGATGCAGGTGAAAATCAAATTTTTTCACCTATACCACACCATGACATACTCAAATAGTTCTTGTTTTGTAAAATTCAAAAATAAATCTTTAAAAAAAACAAAAAAACAAAAAAACAAAATAGAAAATGTATTAAATGCTACCATTCACAAACATTATTTATTATTGATTATATTTTTAAATTATTTGGGTTTTAATTATATATTCAATTGTAAATAAATAGTATACAGGAATACCTTCCAGAAAGACAATTCCTTGAGGCACTATAGAGCATCAATATTTAGCAAATATTTCTTTTTTGCTATCAGTAAGGAATACATTTATTGATAGTACTACAAATATCCAGAAGGCTACAAAAAATAAAAGAATTAAAATTTATTTTTTGTCTTAAAAGTGCTTCCCTTGCAGTTAAGCACCTACCTCATTTAAGTATATATACTAGTGGGTCATGTCCTAAGTAAGAGATGATCCTGTCAGATCAGATTAGACAAACACAAGACCTAAGGTCTCATGAAGCTCTCCTACTACTGGGATACCACTGTCACTGACTGATTCTTTCCAGAATACCTTTCAAGACAGCAAAAATAGATCAGACTTCTAATGTTAAATAGACATAAAATGAATACAGCAACTGTGGTTTGACACCACTCTTAGTAATATCTGTGCTATATGAAAACACCTTTAAAAGAGCCTGTCATCAGGAGATAAGTGTCTAAAGATTCAAAATGAATCAACAATATTGGATAACAATACAATTGCCAACTCAGAAATTGTTAACATACAAATGGCACACTTCCATTAGAAAAGTGTTCCCGATCCAGTGCCACAAAGGAGCAACACAACTCTCAATGAGAAGGTGATTTATTGTGAGTACACAAGGAAGGAACTTGGGGAATCTTCCCAAAATGAGTTCAAAGAATGTGAACTAGGGTTTTTATAGACAAAATAAGAGGGGTTGGTTAAAGAAAAACTACAGATGCCAGGGTTCTTGTGAGGAGGTGTATTAGGCAGCTAAAGGGGTGCTGATGTAAAATACCAGAAATCAGTTGTTTTTTATAAAGGGTATTTATTTGGGGTAGAAGCCCACAGTTACCAGGCCATAAAGCATAAGTTACTTTCTTCACCATAGTCTATTGCCACGAGTTGGAGTAAGATGACTGCTGACCTTCCAGGGATCAAGGGATCAGGATTCCTGGGTTCCTCTCTTCCTGGGGCTTGCCTTTCTCTGGGCTCAGACTTGTTTCACTCCACAAGGCCAGCTGTGAACATTCATGCAAATGGCTCTGTCTCTTTTCCTGGGGACTTCTCTCCTTCCTCACAAACAAGATCCTCTGTGGTTGATTACTTCCCTGGGCTCCAGCATTAAAACTCAGCATCAGAACTCCAATATTAAAACTTCAACTCTGTCTTTTGCCATGTCTTTTATCTTTGATTCCCCACCCTCCAAGGTCTGTGGCTCAATGCCCTACTGATGTGGCCCAATCAATGTCTTAATCAAAATTCATGCCCTGATAAACAGACCATTTTACAAGCATAATCCAATATCTCTTTTTCAATTCATAACTATAGCAAACTGCCACAGGAGGGTATGTGCAATTTCTCAGTCTTGTGTCACCCTTTAGGGCCACTTTGATGTTCCAATGTTTGTCTATGACTCTGGTTGTGCACTTGCACTTCTCTACCATCCCACTTATCCATGCTTGGTGGCATTCCCTGTACTTGGGGGCTGGATCATGGCACAGACCTGAGCTGCTTACTCAAGTAGTAAACAGATCCGAAGGCATCCTGAAATCTCTAGGAAATTTCATGCATGAGGCTGAACATATTCCCACAGGCTTTACTCATGGCAGCAGTGGGATGTTGTGGATGTTGAATGACTGCTGGGCCAGGTTCTGCACATGGCCCAGGATCCTGAAGAACATGATATCATTGGCCACATGGTCATTTGAACTATGCTTGAGCCCTGGAGATGATCTGTTGAGTCTCAACATATTCATCACTGCTTCTTGGTGTGCCAATGCTACATCTTCCTGAGTGACCAATGAGATTTATTTATTTGTTTGTTTATTAATTTATTCATTCATGTATTATTCTTTATTTTTAAAGAAGCTTTAGATTACATAAATATCACATTGAAAATATAAGGTACTCTCTTAGATCCCATCTGCTCCAACTCCCACACTTTCTGCAATTTACAACATCTATCACTAGTGTGCCACATTAGTTACAACTGATAAACACATATTAAAGCATTGATACTAATCATGGCTTATTGTTTACATTATATTATACCCTTTTGAACACAAAATTTTATAGGTTTTGACAAAATGTATAATGACCTGAATAAGTCATTGCAATATATGCAAAACAATTCCAAGGTCCCAAAAATGCCCCATGTTACCCTAATTCTTTCCTCTCCCTCCTCTCAGAACCTCTGGTGCTACTGTATATTAGTGCCACAAGTCCTTCCATTACCATAATAATAATAAGTCTACAGTAGTTCATAGTTGCATTCCACCCTTGTATTTGTTCATTGCTCTGTCTTGAGGATATTGGGATGGTGATGCCCACTCTGTTTCCAATGAGAGGAGACTTAGATCCTATAGGGGCAGATGGATGGAATGTTTTTGCTTGCAGCTCTCAATACTCTCTTCTTTAGGGATGGCATTGTCCATCACCATCATTTTGTTAGTTGTCCTGGGTAAGACTGAAGAACTGGAGAGTAGATTTTGGCTGCAACTCTGCTGAGATTCAGGGCTCACCAAGCATGTGAACAGCCTGAAGATGTAAGTCTCTGGCTGGGTATAGTGCTGTATTAGTCAGTCAAAGGGGTGCTGATTCAAGATACCAGAAATCTGTTGGCTTTTATAAAGGGTAATTATTTGTGGTAGAAGCTTACAGTTACCAGGCCATAAAGCATAAGTTACTTCCCTCACCAAAGTCTGTTGCCATATGTTGGAGCAAGATGGCTGCTGATGTTCAGCCTTCCTCTTCCTCTTAAGACTCCATGGTACCAGTTTCTTCCAATATTAGCTGTAGGCTTGGATAAGGCTCCTCTCTCTCTCTGGGGTCAATTCTCTCTAGGCTCAGCTGGTCGGTTGTCTCCACAAGGTCAGCTGTAGACTATCAGGCTCTCTAGGCATTGTCTCTCTCCCCAGGACTTGATTGTCTCTGTGATCAGCTGCTCTCCTCTCTCCACAAGGTCAGCTCTAAACTCTCAGGCAAACTGCTCAACTCTCTTGCCAGAGCCTCTGCCATGGCTAACAGAACCTTCTCTCTTTCCTCATTTATCTCCTTATTTGCATGCTTACTTCCCATGCTCCAGGATTAAAATGCCAACTCTCTTCTCTGCCATGTAGTTTTTTCTGTGAGTCACCACACATCAAGGGGCAGGGACACAATATCTTACTGTTGTGGCCCAGTGAAAGCCTTAATCATAATTTAATCACACCAAGGTAGAGACCTGTTTACGAACATAATCCAATATCTATTTTTGGAATCAATAAACAATGCCAAACTGACATTCCACTCTCTGAATTTAAAAATAAGACATTATAATATATTTTTGTAAAACAACCTGAAATCAGTACAATGTTAAATACAGAATCATATCACAATCAGTTTGAAGAAACACAGTTTGTCTTGGGACAAAGTCCCATCTAGCTGTTGAACTTTGAAACTTACAAAACAGTTTGTCTGCTTCCAATACACAAAAGTATAGGCAAAAGAAAAAACAGTTTCATTATGAAAAGGAAAAATTGGGAGGGACACAACAGTCATGGGTCCCCTACAAAACCTGCAGGTCATGCTTCATTAGATTTCAAAGTCTGAGAGTCTTTCTCAAGATGATGGTTCCTTCTCCCTTGGTCCTCATGTGGATCCACCTGTTCAACAGGCTTGCTCAATGGCCATTTTCTTTGTTCCACCCTCATCAAGCATCTGGGTGGTGACCAAGCTTCTGACCTCACCCACCAAGAGTGTTGGGGAGATGGCCGCACTTTGTCCAATCTTTGGCCTAGAGTCTTAAACCCTTAGTATAGTTAAGTGAAGACAATATCTTCTCTAACTTTGGCATACAGGCCCACCCTTCTCAGAGCTATGAGTTGGTAATCTGGCCTTCCCTAATCTGTTGGGGGTAGGTCTGCCCCTCTCAGACCTAACGGGCATCAACTTCAACCTCCTTTATCCCCAGGGAATGTCCTCCACCCTTTCTGTACCCTAGGGTGGCAAAACTCTCCCAGAACATCAGGTGGGAACATCCACCCTCTTCAACTGCTAGG
>PVKH010015260.1:0-16161 GCA_004027955.1 Chaetophractus vellerosus | reverse complement strand
ATTGGACTTGACAATGTGGATGTCACTGGTAACTTTGTTGGGAGTTGTTTGGTCAAATGGAAGAGAAAAAAGCTGATTAAAAAGTTTCACGTGAGATTGGGAGGATAAATATTGTAAACATTGGATATAAATATCTATTTTGAGGAGTTTTTCTTTAATGGGTAAAGGAAAAATGAGATCTCAGAATTTGAGAGGGCTGGAAGTGGCCTGCAGGCAAAGAGAAATGTTCTAAACCAATATCCAGACAAAGGACCATTGATATTAAGCTTTGTGTATCATTGCTATGGTACAATGTATGCCTTGCTGAATACTTACATACTACTCATGTAAGGTGAGGAGTGCCTCTAAAATATTTTGATGAATCCATATATCTTGAATATCTTTAATTTATTAATGGGAATACATTTATAACATTTATTAGACTATTAAAGGAGTTACTAGTCTTACAAAGAGCAACCTATTTTTGAAAATCACTATGCTAATTTTAAAAGAATCAGTAATTTGAAAAACTTCATAGTAAAGGGCTTGCAGAGGACAACTGCTGTAATGTTGTCCTTTCTCATGTAATTTTAGGCCACCATTCTATTCCGTGTATTATTAAATATGACAAAGGAACAACCAAAATTTAAAACCTAAGCAAATGGATCTGAACATATTATGTTATCCAGGGCAATCATACATCTCATATTGGCATAGAAGGTTCTCGTTTATATCTGTTGTCTCAGCATGTTATTAAGAGTGCCCCTTTGGGTATTTAGTGGGCAGTGGAAGTGTCCGACATGATCTTACAATGATGGACACAGGATATGGTAAATATCATCAAAATTTATAAAAGTGTACGGTCTAAAATGTAAACCATAATGTAAACCATTGACCATGTTTAGTAGCTATGTTTCACTATTTGTATATCAGTTATAACAAAGGCACTATCCACATATAAAAAGGTATTAATATGGGGTGAGGAAAGCAGGAGGATGTTGGGTATATGAGAATCTCCTGCATCCTGTGTATGACTTTGCTGTGCCCTAAAACTTCTTTGAAAACAAAATGGAAAATAGTGAGACACTGGGGAATGTGTGGGGGAAGGTGCCACAGTACAGATAGGACACCAGATATTGTGGTGATGAGAGGTAAAATGTCAAAAAAAAATTTTTAACATTTTTCATTTTTTAATATCCCAATCTTTTATTTTATTTTTAGTTTTTTAAAAATTTTTATGTATTTTATTTCTTATATTTAAACTTATAATTATTGTTTCATTTTCCTATTAATTGTATTTGGTTGTTGTAATGGCTTCATTTTTGAAGAAGTTTCAGATCACAAAGAGTTACAATTGGGGCGGAGGAGGATCATTGGTATGGGGTGTCAGTTATGGGGGATGCATGGGAGGAAGTTCACCTAATCATACATATAAGGTATGTAAAAATGTTAAAATATTCACAGGGCATTGTCACAGTGGGTGGAGACTCACACAATAACTGAAAGAATATTGAATTCCCATCCCAGAGAGCTCTGCCACATTCTCTAAGGGAGCAGCAACAATCCCCCAAGTGCAGGGGCAGTGACTGGCGAAGGAGAATGATCCACTGATGGGCCCTTGATATTGATGACTAAGCTTATGAGCCTTTGCTCTTGATGTTGAAACTTAGCCTATTGTTATGGGGAGCCTAAGAGTTGCCTCCTGAAAGCCTCCTTGTTGCTCAAATGTGGCCTCTCCCTAAGCCAAACTCAGCATATGAATGCATTACCTTCCCCCCAACATGGGACATGACTCCTGGGGATGAGCCTCCCTGGCACCAAGGGATTGCAACCAAGTACCAACTAGCAATGCAACTGGAAAAAGACCTTGAATAAAATGGGGAAGAGGTAAAGACAAATGAATTTATATGGCTAAGAGACTTCAAAGTGAGTCAGGAAGTCATCCCAGAGGTAACACTTAGGCACATCTCAGCAGGATCTCATAGACTTCCAAAGTGGATACTACCCCAAATAGTGGGGCTCCTGAAGGCTCTGGAGACACCCAGGTTCTATGGTCAGGTGGATAGCTCCAGAGTTTGGTGCCTTGCCAGTGGGCCCTATTTTGGAGTTTGTGCTCCTGAGAGGGACACAGTTGGACTCAGTTATGTCTTCCCTGCACATGGCTCATCTGTCCCTTCTATTTACACCTATACTTGGTGCTGGAGTTTGTAGTTGTACATCCAGAGACTCGAATCTTTGGGCTGCCCATGTGCCAACTGGGTCTGGAACCTCAATGGAGTTGCAACGCCTACTCTAAAGCTCATTGAGGGGCCGGCTCGATAGCCCAGTGGATAGGGCGCCGGCATACCACATGGGAGGCCCTGGGTTCGATTCCCGGGGACCTCTCCTAGCGGGCAGACCGCCTTGAGAATGGCAAGCCGCCATGGGCGGGCCGGAGCCATCGTGGGCAGGGCAAGAAGCTGCCACGGACAGGGCAAGAGCCGCCACGGGCAGGGCAGGTCGCCTGCGGATGAAGCGCAGCCAGCCACCCGCAAACTGAAGCAAGTGCCGGCCGTGAACGGATGCAGAGACCGCCCACAAGTGGGGAAAGCCGCGCCTGTGCAGTGACCACTCTCGGCGCGTCGCCACAGCGGGGGGAAGGGGAGATATGTAATAAAATAAATAAAATATTTTTTAAAAAATAAAATAAAGCTCATTGAACTCACGCAGGATAACTGGCATGGAGATGATGATGGACAACAGCTGTCCCAGGGAATGGAGAAGGTCTAGAGCTGCAAGCAGGATAGTCCCATCCATCTTCTCCATGGGATATAAACCCCCTTTCATTTGGAGGTTGAGTGGATGTCATTATCCCAGAATACTAGGGATTGGGGGAAGAGCTATGGACTAGAGTGGACTTACTGGTATTCTACTATAGACATATTGTGATTCTAGCAATGGAAGAAATTATGACATTGATGTGGAGCCAAGGGCCACTGGAGCCTCTGGGGGCAGTGAGAGGGAAAAACAGTTGTAATACAGGGGCTTTTTCGGGACTTGGGAATCACCCTGAGTGACATTGCAACAATAGATATAGGCCATTTTATATCATGACATAACATGCAGAACTGTGTGGGAGAGAGTGTAGACTACAATGTGAACTATGGTCCATGCTGAATGGCAAAGCCCCAGGACGCGTTTATCAGCTGCAATGAATGTGCCACACTAATGAAGGATGTTTATGTGGGAGGGTGTGGGAGGTGTGGGGAGTGGGTCATATGGGAACCCCTGTATTTTTTGTGTAAAATTTATGTAATCTAATTATCTTTTTAAAAAATAAAGAAATTTAAAAAGTGCCCCTTTGCATTGTCAAAAAAGATTCCAGTTTCAGTGATAATGTATATGATCATCACACTACCACAACTATTTGTTTTATTTCTTGATCTTCTTTTCCAGTGACAATCTCTTAAATGATAAGGTGTCCACATCATTTAACCTTTTTAATTTGTTGCTTTTGATCAAAGAGACATGTGTAGTTTATGCTGGAGATTATAATTGACGTACGTATGAGATTTTACTTTCCTTTAGTGCCAAAGAAAACAATGTAGAGGCATTTATCACATAAAATATTTGTTGGCAGTCAATATTGTAATAAGTATTTTATTGAATTTATTACAACCTTAGAAAATACATGAATTTCAATCAAGGATGAGTGAGAGAACTTTTGTTTCTGGAAAGATGTGGTAGATATAGCTTTCCCTATTTCAAATGCTAAGAAAAGCTAAAAATTATTGATATTATATATAAAACAAATGTAAGAAGACAGAGGAAAGAGACAACAGCTAGGGAACTTGGGATCTGGGAAATGACACTGTGGTGAATTCTTTGGATTTTCTTTTTTGCCTCATATATCCAAGAATGGATATAGGAGAGGTTGGTAACACAGAAAGACCAACCATGATGGAAAAATAACAGTCCCCAAAAAGCATCCTTTCTTTATCCAGAAGACAAAAAAGGGCAGCTTAATAAGACAGTAAACTTTTAGAAAATAATTGTTCTACTCCAGCTAAATAGCACAGGAAAAAAGTGGCTCCAGGCCTGACCTCAAAAGAAAAAGTTTCAAAGGAAATACTAGACTTCCGCCATTTCCAAGCAATAATGAGTCACCCCAACCCTGTAAGTAATGACCAAGTAAGGAACTGAGAATTTAATTCTTGTCAAGTGGTAATGAGATTGCCATCCCAGTTTCAGTTGAGATCATGAGGGATGCCTAGTCATCATGTCTACCCAATGGTAACAAGACATCTTCCATCTCCTCATTGGGGTTGAATCAGAGGAGGCCTAGTAGATAGCCAAGACTTTCACAACTGCTCAAGGACAACAAGTCCACCCCTTGCCTGTGATGTTGGTGGAGGCAGGAGAGGAACTCCTCTCACTCCTAACTAGGATCTTATCAACTGAAGTCTAAAGGAGAGCATGATCTCTTGCCTCCAGGCACCAGCATCAAGTAACCCCTCTTCATCCTGAATGTCAACAGAGGCTAAGTGGAGAACCTGTAATTACTTACTCACCTGGCAGTAAAAAGGAAGTACTTCTACTTCATCCACCGCAGAAAGCTCAGAAAAGTAATATTAAACAATATATTTAAATAAGATGCAGAGTCTTATAATACCCCCAAAATTCAGGCTTTAGTAGAAATTCACTCATCATATCAGGAACCAGGGAAACTTCTAATTGAATGAAAATAGACAATCAACAGACTCCACCACTGAAATTGCATGAACATTAAAATTATCTGTAATAGGTTTTAAAATAGCTATCATAAAATGTTTCATAAACAATTGTGAACATACTTGAAACAAACGAACATGGTTGAAATTTTTTTTAATTAGAAAAAAGAAAACAAAGAAATAGAAAATATGAAGAAGAGCCAAATGGAAATTTTAGTACAAAAATACATTACCCGCCTCTCAATTGGAAGCAGAGTGTGCATCACCATCTGAAAACCCTCAAGACTGAGGAATGAACAAACATAAGGGGGAATTACAACTATGGACTAAATTAGACTTATTATTATCCTAGTAATGGAAGAACTTGTAACATTGACATAAAGACAGTGGTCACCAGAGGTTCTGAGGGAAGGGAGAGGGAAGAATAGGTATAACATGGAGCATTTTTGGGACATTAAAATTGTTCTGCATGACACTGCAATCACAGATACAGGCCATTGTACATTTTGTCAAAACCTCTAAAATTGTGTGGTGCAAAGTGTAAACCATAATGTAAACTATAGAACATGGTTAGTAGCAATGCTTCAATATGTGTCCATCAATGGTAACCAATGTACCACACTAATCAAAGATGTTGTTAATGAGGAAAAGTGTAGGAGGGGGAGGAGGTGAGTTATTTGGGAATCCCTTATATTTTTTATGTAACATTTATGTAATCTAAAGCTTCTTTAAAAATAATAATAATGGGCCTGGCTAGATAGCTCAGTGGATAAAGAGCGCGCTGGGGTACCACATGGGAGGCCCCAGGTTCGGTTCCCGGGGACCTCTCCGAGCGGGCAGACGGCCTTGAGAAAGGCAAGCCACCATGGGCAGGGCAAAAAGCCGCCGTGGGCAAGGCAAAAAGCCGCCACGGGCAGGGCGGAGCCCCCACGGGCATGGCAAAGTCACCCGTGAAAAGCGGAGCTGCTGCCTGCAAAGTGGAAGCCGGCAGCCCGCAAAAACATGGAGGACTGCTGCCTGCAAAACATGGAGCGGAGCCGCCGTGAAAACGGAATGGAGCCACCCGTGAACGGAGCGAGCCGCCGCCGCGGAGGGCCGACTCGGTGCGTCGCCGCGAAAGATGGGGAGAGACAAGGAGCAAACATAGAAAAACACAGAAGAATGGACACACAGCAAGAGCAATCAGAAGGGGGGGGGGATATGTAATAAATAAATAAATAAATAAATAATAAAATAAAATCTAAAAATAATAATAATAATAATAATAATAATAATAATGAAAATAGGTAATATTTTTAAAAAATATATTACCCAAAGTAAAGAATGAAGGAGAAGAGGAAATAACCAGTGAACATAAAGATGAAAATAGAAATTTATCAAACTATAAAACAAAGAGAATATAAATTGGGGGGAGGGGAGAGCCTCAGGGACATGTGAGATTATAAGAAAAGATTTAACTTTCATGTCAGCAGAGTCCTGGAAAGAGAGAAGGAGGGTGGGGCTGAAAAGGCACTTGAAAAAAATATGGTGAAAACATCCCAAATTTTTCAAAGGACATACATCTAAGAAGATAAACAAAATAAACCAAAGTAAATTCGTGACAAGATAAGACATCATAGTCAACCTTGTGAAAACTAAAGATCAAGGAATAATTTTGAAAACAAAAAGAGAGAAATTAATCTTCATATAAGGGAACAAATTGAAAGACAGTCAATTTTGCATTGGAAACCATGGAAGCCAAAAGCAAGTGCATAATATTTTTCAAGTGCTGAGAGAAAAAAAGTATAAACTCAAAATCCTATATCCAGCTAAAATATCCTTCAAGAATGAAGGGGAAATAAAAACATATGAAAGAAAAAAAGAGAGAGAGAATCTGTTGCCCGCAGACGTCCTCTAAAATGGCTAACTGTAGTTCTTGAGACAGAAATGATATGACAAAAAACAGGGAATCTTGGAACATGAGGAAGAAAATATTGAAGCATCAAAAATATTGGTAAACACTACAGACTTTTCTATTCCGAGTTTTCTAAATTAAGTTTGATGGTTGAAACAAAAGTTATAACACTGTCGAATATGGTTCTTAATATATTTGAAGGAAATATTTAAGGCAATTGTATTATAAAGTGAAGAAGGTAAAGACACTTAAAGGAAGGAAAGGTTTCTATACATAATTTGAACTAGTAAAGTGTTGTCACCTTTGGACTGTAGCATATTATGTATGTATGTGCATATATATACATATATATATATATAACATAATACATAGAGCAACCACTGAAATCACTATAAAAGTTACACTGAAAAGCACCATAGGAAAATAAAAATAGAATTCTAAAAAAATTCAAGGATCCTAAAGGAATGAAAGAAAAGGAAAACAGAAAAAAGGAAGAACATACAGAATACAAAAAATATAGCATACTTCGGCCTTATCATTTCAATAATTAAATTAAATGAAAATGGTCTAAACACACATTAAAAGAAGGTGGTTGGCAGAATAGATAAAAATCATGCAACTATATGCTGTTTACAAGAATCTCCCTTAAAATATAATGATATATATAAAATTAAATGATGGAAAAAAGATATAACATACAAATCTTAATCAAAAGAAACCAGGAGAATCTATATTAATTTCAGACATTAGAATGGCTGTTATTTAAAAATGGGAAATAAATGTTGACAAGGCAAGATATAGGAACACTTGTGCATTGTTGGTGGGAAAGTAAAATGGTGCAGTCACTGTGAAAGACAATTTGGTGATTTCTAAAAAAGTTAAATATAAAATTACCATAGGACCCAGCAATCCCACTTCTAGGTTTGTACCTCCAAACACTGAAAACAGCAACCTGAACAGTTATTTGCACACCAATGTTCATAGCGACATTATTCATCAATAGCCAAAAGGTGGAAATAACACAAGTGCCATCAACAGACGAATGGATAAACAAAATGTGCTAAATAGATTAAATGGAATATTATTCAACTATAAAAAGATATGACGTTCTGATACATGCTATAACATGGATGACTGGTGAAGACATCATGTTGAGTGAAATCAGCCAAACATTTAATGACAGCTATTGCATGATTCATGTATGTGAAATATATATGCATGGATTACTGGTTACCAGAGCCCAGTGAGGGTGGGGGAGTGAGCAGCGGGAATGGCGAGTTATTTCTTAATAGTACAGAGTTTTTGTTTGGATTGATGGAAAATTTCAATAATGGCTGGTGGGTATGGTAGCACAACATTGTGAATGTAATCAAGACCACTGAATTGTATACTTGAAAGTGGTTAAAATAGAAAATTTTGAGTTGTGTATATGCAACCACAATTTGAAGTTGTAAAAAAAAAATACAATACCAATATATTCTCTCCCCCCAAAATGAAATCGTTAGATGTAAGTCTGCAAAAGCTGTACAGAACTTGTATGTTCAAAGCTAAATTACACTGATGAAAGAATTCAAAGAAGATCTAAATAAATGAAGTGATACATACTATGTTCATGAATTGGAAGACTCAACAAAATGAAAATGTCATTTCTCCCAAAACTGATACTCAGTTTTAATGTAATTCTTATCAAAATCCTGGCAAGAATTTTATTCAATATAGGCAAGATTATTCTAAAACAAGAATAGCTAAAATAATTTTGAAAAAGAATAGAGTGGGGGGAAATAGCCTACCCACTTTTCAAGACTTATTACATAGCTACAGTAATAAAAATGTCTGGTTCTTTAGGAGGGATAGACATACAGATCAATGGAACAGAATAGATAACCTTAAGCAGACCCAACACAAGTACAAAATTATTCAATCCAATGGAGGAAGCATAGTCTATTTAACAAATGATGCTAGAACCTTAGGATATCCACAGACCAAAAAAAATGAACTTCTACCTACAACCCATACCTAATACAAAAATTAACTCAAAAATGGATCACATTCCATCAAGCAATGAATGAATAAACAAAATGTGGTATATACAGAGGATCGAATACTATGCTGCAGTAAGAAGAAATGAAATTGGGACACATATGATAACATGGATGAATTTTGAAGATATTATGCTAAGTGAAATAAACCAGACACAAAGGGGAAAACATTGCATGGTCTCACTAATATGAACTAAGTTCGAAGCATAAACACATGGAGTTGAAACCTAGAGTATAGGTTAGAAAGAGATAAGAGGAGGCTTGAGAAGGGGTTCTGATGCTTAATGTATGTAAAAGTTTTAATTAACTTGTCTGTAAAAGAGTAGAAATGGATAGAGTTGATGGTAGCCCATTATAGTGCGAAGCAGCTGGTTTATAAATGGGAATTGTAGCTGAAGGGGGTAGTCGAGGGATGTAAATATGAACTGAAAGAAACCTAGAGAATAATCTAGGGACTGAATAACACAGTGAACCCAGAGATGGATGAGAATTGTGGTTCATAGTACAAATGCAAGAAAGTCTTTCTGTGAACAAGAATGGATGTACATCATTCTTGTGGTGGTGGGAATGTGGAGAAGCATGGGAAAAATACAATTAATGTAGCCTATGAACTATAGTTAACAGCAATACTGTAATATTCTTGATAAATGCCAAAGATGCACTGTGTTAATAATGGGACATGGAAAAATATGCCAAGTATATGCTATGGACTATAGTTAGTGGTAATAGTCTGATGATATTATCTCATAATCTGTAACAAATGCTCCACAAAGGTGTGGTGTTTTGGTGAAGGAGTTTTGTATGGGAATTCCACACA
Organism: Chaetophractus vellerosus; assembly: GCA_004027955.1. NCBI lineage: Eukaryota > Metazoa > Chordata > Mammalia > Cingulata > Chlamyphoridae > Chaetophractus > Chaetophractus vellerosus. The sequence continues at coordinate 6,723 of PVKH010015260.1, read as the reverse complement.
TGTGCATGATTGTTTTCTAAGTTCACAACTTATGTAATAAAAATATATTTTAAAAAATGGATCATAGATTTAAATATAAAACACAAAATTATAAAACTGTTGGAAGATAACATAGGAAAAACATATTTAGGACCTAAGCTTTAATGAAGAATTCTTAAACATAATACCAAAAGAAGATCCACACAAGAAAAACTCAAGAAATTGAACTCATCAAAGTTAAAAACTTTTGCCCTGTGAAAGACCCTGCCAAGTTGAAAAGACAAGCTACAGTCTAGGACAAAATATTTGCACACTATATATACTACAAAGGACTCATTATAATTTGGGCTATATAAACTCAGTACAAAAACAAAAATCCAATTAGAAAATGGCCAGAAGATATCAAGAGCCATTTCACCAAAAAGGATATAAGCACATGGAATTATGTTCAACATCACTAGCCAGTGGGGAAATGCAATTTATGTCAATGAAATGTCTCTACAGAATATTAGAACAGCTGAAATAAAGAATAGCATCAAACACCAAATGTTTGCCAGGTTGCAAAGAAATTGGATATCTCATACATTGCTGGAGGGGATGTAAAATGGTACAACCACTTTTGAAAATAGTTTGGCAGTTTCTTAATAAACTAAACATTTATGTACCGTACTATCCAAAAAGTGGACTCCTGAGCATTAATACCAGAAGATTTAAAAGTTAAGTACACATACAAACCTGTATGTGATTGTTCATAGTCAATTTATTTATAATAGCCCCAAACTAGAAACAACCAAAATGTCAAACAAACTGTGAGGTGTTGATACCACAGATTACTGTACATCAATAAAAACAAATTATTGATATAAGCAATAACTGGATGTATCTCAGGAGCATTAGGCTGAGTGAAAGAGACCAACATCAGATTTAACATACTATATGATTCTAGTTATAAAACATTCAGGATATGATAAAAGCATAGAGATGGGAAACAGACTAGTAGTTGCCAGAGTTTCGGACACGGGTGGAGGTGGTGTCAGTATAAAAGAGATATCTTTGTGGTGTTGCAATAGTTCTGCATCTGGATTGCGTGGTGGCTACACAAATCTACATATGATAAAATGACGTAGAACCATATACACACGTTGTACCAATGCATAATTCTTCTTTTTGATATCTACTATAATTACGTAAGTTATAATCAATGGGTAAAACAGGGTGAAGGGAACATGGGACCTCTTAGTACTATTTTTGCTAATTCCTGTGAATCTATATATTTTTTCAAAATATAAAGTTTAAAATAAATAAACAGTTTAAAAAAAAGAAATTTGTTTTTCTTGCATTTCAGTAACTATCCATATTGAGCGATATCTGATAAGGTTATCTATCTCTGAGGTTACAAACTGAGGTGAATCCGTTTTTTACACCGGGATTATTGGGTACTTTTTTTAACCTTTTAGGCTACACTTATGACAATTTTAACACATCTCAGTGTTTCTCTAGGCAAACACAAAGCTAACCTGCAACATAGCACCTGGGTCAGAAATGGTGAAACCAATCAATCCATTGAATATTCGCTGTACTATAGCCTGTTTAATTCTTAATCCAGACATCATATCAAAAGAATATATTATGTGAGCTGCTCGTGAAATGATATGAATTTTAAAAGTAAAATGAATAATTCTTTGGCACCATACAACTCACGTTCTAAAATCAATGAGAACTTTTCCAAGGTGTGTAGTAAAGAATTTAATCTTGCCCAAAAGGGTATGGCCTTTTCCCCTCACCTTCTAAGAAGTGATTTCTAAGCCCTTGTGAGGTCTTGCCTGAAGAGCATGCCTTTGTTTGCCTGGAGACCTTAGGCCAGCCGCAAATTAAAAATGTAATATTTAGGGTGGGAGCTTTGGGCCAGTCAGATAATAGCAATATGACTTTGGCTGCTGGCTTTCAGCCACAACAAGAGTGCAATTTAGGGTAGGGTCTTTGAGTCACACTATATCAGTCTCATGAGCAGTCAGCCACGTTCACATGATGGAACCCCCAATAAAACCCTGGACACTAAGACTCAGCTCTGCTTCCTTGGTTGGCAATACTCCACGGGTCGTCACAAATTGATGTGGAAAAAGACATGCTGCCCATGACTCCACAGAGAAAGCACCACAGATGCACTGCATTTGGTACTTTCCTGACTCTTCCCTGTGCACGTCTTTTGGCTGACTTTAGTCTCTATTGTTCAGTTGTAATAAACTGTAACCATGAGTTGACGAGCTTTCAGTGAGTTCTGGGAGTCCTTTGGTGAGTTATTGAATATGAGGGTGGTTTGGGTTACCCTCTAAACTTGCAATTGGTATCATAAATTAGTGTGGTCTTGTGGGCTACCACGTGCCCTCTAACTTCACATAAGTCTTAATTTACCAAATTATGTTTCTCTACCAAGGACATAGAAAAGAATCTTTGGTATAAAACATAGTTTTTTGTTTTGTTCAAATTTATTACCATCCATCTTTCATTCAATATGTGACCATTTAAATACAATGCAAAACACAAATATTTATAAAGATGAAATAAATGTTTTTCAGTAATCATGGACATTTTGTAATTTTTTAAAAATATTTTTGTTCAATATTCCATCCCCAAATTTTGCCTATAAAGAAAATAAAATATAACAATTACATAACATGGTGTGTTAAATGACTATTTTAGAGATTAATATAATATTTAATTAAATTCTTTGGAATAAAATGCTATCGACAGTTTCTTACATAAAGTAATAAGTACTATATGTTACTTACCATGTAATATATACAAAATTTTATTATTACTTCCCTCCAGATATTGGTTTGGTCTCCATTTGCTCCTTAGAGGTACTAGCTATAATTTGAGCTCCTGTCAATTCTGTAGCCTTGGAAATTCTGTAGCTAACCTTATTATTTTGTTTTTTGCTAATTCCAAATATATTACATAATTTATGTCCTTTCAGCTTCATGCAGTTTTTCAAATCTCTAGTTTTAATCTGTTTAAACCCAGATAAAAAATCTCATTAACTCTTAGCATTTTTTTATTAAAAGAATACATACACACAAATTGTTAGAATGTGTGAACACTAAAGCAGGTTTGAAGATTTTAATATCAAGTTCAAGTGACAATATGGGAGACTAATGAGACCCTTGCTTACTGGGAAACCATCCAGCCTTACAAAAAACACTGGTATTTTGTAAGGGCTAACTGTTCTCCTTCTCGTCTAAGCACAGAATTATTGCTACTAAATCCATCACTGGAAATCAAAAGCAGCACACCACAGAGATGGCAAAAGGAGCTTCCTGCCACGTTATAAATGGCAGAGCCCATTAGTATCTCCATACCTTCTGTTTTTGGCAGTTATACTTAAGGTCATGTTTTAGGAGCTTTCTCTCATCACTACACATTGATTGAGGCAAAAAATTAAACAACTGTAGAGAGGAAGTTATTTGTTTTGTGAGCTAGAGTTCATGAGTTGCTAGAAGGTTTATCTAAATTATTCTGCTATATTCTAGTATTGTTTTCTTCAGGTTTAGGGCCAGTACTTTGCCTAAGCTGAATGATTTATTGATATTCAAAGACCATCCTACCACAAATTAATAGCCACAGTACTCATTTTGAATTCCTCTCACCTTCCGTAGACTTTTCTCCTAGGAAAAGGCTACCTCTAAAAGAAAGGGTTGGATGCTCACTGAGGACAGGGCTTCATCTTCCAGAGGACCCTTGGTATTTGTTATCCTTGATCATATGTGCCTCTCATCACTACCACAGAGTAATTTATCAGATTTTCTCATCATAGAACATGAGAAACTATTACCCAGGAAGGGTAAATTTTGTGTAAAAGATCCTGACAAGCTGAACATTTTTTCATTGTAATTTCACATGTACTTAGTCGCTAACTGTTCCTCTCCTCAGGTATTCGTTTTCAATTGCTGCGTAACAAAAGATCGCAAATTTAGAGGCTCAGAATAAAGGCAAGTTTCTCTCACAGTTTTCGTGGTTCAGGAGTTTGTAGGGACTTTTTTGTTTTGGCTGTCTTTTCTCGAGGAAGTGAGAGTATTTATAATATAAAATCTGATTCGTGGTGGCTGAACTTCTTGGGAAATAATAACAAAACACAGCAATAATCGTGAAATAATTTACTCTATCCATCTTTTTGGGGGTATTGCTCTCATCGCCAATGATTCAGATTGAATTCTAAGAAAGTGTACAGGTATCCACCAAGGGGAAAGTTGAGGGAATAGAACAACCAGAATATGGTCCTTTTGGTCTAATTAATTATGGAAAATCTTTCATAGAAATGCTAAGCATCCTTGTCTTAATGTTTAGTTAACAATTTGCTCATTAATGGCTTTGGGGACTCTTGTGGCTGTACAGCAGTTGTCTATTTAAAAAGTGATGAGAAAAACATTTCCAATATTCTGAAAGTTTGCTTTTAAAGACTCTTTAAATGAAAGAAGAGTGAAAACAGTTACTTCCAAAGGGGGAACATATCTTGCAATCTGATTTGCGTGTTAACTTCTTTAAAATTTCATTAGCTCAAACATCGTTAGCTGAAATATTTCAAAAGGTTTCAGGCAGATTTGTGCATTTTGTTTTGTTTTGTGTTTGTACTCCAGACAGGGTTTCAACTGGGAATTTAACAGTGCTTTTCAATAAATATTTCTGAATACACACATCACTTTTCGGAAGCACCATGGGGAGAGAGTAGTTCTAAACTAAACATCTCAAGTTTTCTTTTTTACTTCACTGTTTTTTGTTAGGCAAAGCATATAATTGACCCAAACTAAACTTTGATATTTGTGGCAGCAAATGAAAAAACTCAGATTGAAGAGCTTTGAATTTTTATTATTATAGTTGTCATTGAATTATATCTCTTGTCTAATGAATGACTGTCAGTAAATGAAGGCTGGCCACCTATCTAGGAAGCACATTTTAAAAGTGTAACATTAATATACATTTGGTATTATTATTATTATTATTATTATTTGATGACAGTAATGCTGATTAGCGAGTCAAATCTAGTGATGAACAACATGGAATTTAAGTCTGACTGCCTGGCTTTGAATCTCAACTTCAAACTGTAATTTTAGGCAAGTCAGTAAATCTCTCTGTTCTTCATTTATTCACCTCACAAATTCTCCTACTCATAGGGTGACAAGAGGTGGTCAGGGAGGAAACTAGCTCTTGCTTCTCCCCATTTATTTCCATGATTGGATAAAACACAAACCTTATTGCCCAAATGAAAGAAGAAAATTCACATATGATTCTTACCTCAATGCAGTTGCAACTTTTGTTTAATATGTTCATTTTGCAAGCATGTTATTGGTGAAATTACTGCTCTTGTTCTGGCTGTCGTTTTGCCCATGTCTAAGCAGGAATTTTTATTTTAGTTGACAAGTATTAAGCAGCTCCATAGAATCTTGTTTTTCTTTTTCTAAAGTTTTTATTCAATTATGCAATTTATTGAGGAAAAGTGGCATGTTTCGGTATGAAAGTAATATTTAAGTGAAAGAGACTTTTTGGCAATTCATAGAGTAAATTAATTTACCTTTGAATCAAACATCTAGGGAAGTTCCTTGCTTACATAGCATTTTGAATTAACCATACTTTCTTCTGAATAATTTCAATTAAATAAAATGAGAACTCTTTTGATGATGTTTTTCAAATCTAGTAAATTTCATCATGGGGAAACAAAAAGGAACTCCCTACAAATTGCTTTACTTCTCCTTGAAAAAAATTGATAAGGGGAATTATTTTTTAATAAAAGAAAGGAATATAGAATTTCTAATAAGTATTAGAATTCATTTAATAGCATGTTAAACATTGTGTCAAATGCTGCTATAAAATTATGTTTGCAGATAGGTCATAAATAATGAACACTAGAGAATCTTGGAGTGTAGGTGTGTTTCTATGTACCTTCTACTTATTTAATGATAAATGGTATTGTGAAAATTTTAAATAAATAAAAATAGGCATAATATTTTATCTTATACAAATGAAAAGAAATATAAATTAACTTAATTTTCCGAATATGTATACATTTTATATTATTGCCTTTATTACCACATATATTTTTCATGTGTGCTCTTATATATAATATATACACACACATTAAATATTCTTCACATTTTTGTTTAAACTGGCAATTCTGAGTAAATAGGGTAGCAAAAACATAAAGTCTATTTTGAAATTGTAACTACAAAGCAATCATATATCTAAATCAAACCCAATTTTCTATGAATCTCTGAGAGTTTACAATGACACATTGCTGCTGGTTGGAAAATTGGATTGAGTGAATAGGCAGGGTAAAAATAGTATATTAAATAGAAAAATGCTATTTAGCTAGAAATCTCTCCATTACAAGCAAAAGACAGATAATAAATGGTATATATATCATTCTAGCTGAAAATCATGGCATTATGTGGTGCATATACCTAAAACTGGAACGTGCCCAGAGTTGGGAAGGCATCGGTCAAGACCTGAACACTTTAAAGAATGCAGTTTTCCCTCTCTCCTCTCTAGCTTCTGTTGTGTCTGTTTCATTCTAAATGAATCCTCAAGGTCACAGAATGGCTGCCAGCAGTTTCCAAGACTACAGGCTTCCTCATTGAATTCAAGCAAATGAAATGATTCTCTCCAAGTAACTTTCACTAAAATGAAGAATGGTTGTTTCCAAGAAGCCCATAGAGAGAACATATATTCTCTCTCCATTTCTGATTGTCTTTA